>CAKKLC010005116.1:4109-14841 GCA_918559645.1 Ceratonova shasta | reverse complement strand
ATTTTGAAAAAAATTATATTGGAACAGTTAATGAAAGTCCAGAAAATTATCAAAAGCCAGCATATGACATTACGTTTTGGAATGTATATGACAGGGTCGTGTTAGGTCTTCCGAGGACTTCTAACAATGCCGAAGCTTGGAACAGAACCTTATATTTGCGAACTGGTGTAGCAAATCCAAACATTGCGCAATTTATCACGGATTTGTTGCATGAGGAAGAATCTGACAGATTTAAATTAAAAAGAGCAATTGCTGGTAATTTTTGATTAGGAAAGAAGCACAAAAACAATGAAATTATTATGGTTTGTGCTGAGAACTATTGATATTTTAGCATACTTGCATATATCAACATTATAATAGGCTATTATAATTTTAAGTTCGATGATGTTGATAATATTTGCAGAAATAAACTGATTCAATGGAAATTTGTATTTTTCTACTACATTTTTAATGCTTCGGCGAGTTTTTAGCTGAAATTTTTTGACATCTCGGCGAGTTTAAGGCCGATATTTTTCCGGCGAGTTTTCCGTAAACTCGCCTGCAGACGACTTTACGGGCATCCACAAAAATTACTCATATACCTTACATTATTGCTTTTAACCCAAAAATGTAAATCTTTAGTATTTTAAGTATTCCCCTGTTTCTTAAATTTTAAGTGAATCATTCTAATCTTTTTTAGTACTACAATAAAGCATTATTTTTGGAGTGATTTGAAGATACAGGTTAATGTTTGATATATAAATTATAATAATGATAAAAATGACAATTACCTAATAGAATTGAGCAAGATTATTAAAACAAAGTTAAGAAATATTTCAGAAACAGTTATAAGTGAGATTTTTTGTATAAAAAAATATGATTTGATATTATTTTTCTGCACAAACCATTATATTTTAGCAAAAGTAACTTAACTATTTGAAAATACCTTTTTACTAATAAACATCCTGTTATAATTTTAAGAATCATTTCAATTGGACTCTCAATGTTTATTTTTATATAAAAAAATAAATGTTTCTTTCTTGAAAAGATTCAGAGTTTACTAAATCAAGAATGGAAGGAAGTTAATATAGGTCAGAATCCTACAATTCAAATTGCTTATTTAGCATATAATAATCAATTTTTTATAATTTTAAATAACTTTTTTTAACCTTAACTACTAATAATTTAATAAAAGCTGGTAATGATTACAATTCATAAAATTATGTATGAGCAGAGTATACAGCAGTGTTGAGTTTTAATTATGTAAATATTTCTATAAATTATAACAAATAAATAAACTTTGGTAATAAAAATGATTACTTTTGGATGATTCATTAAGGTATCATTATATCTAATAATAAAAGTTTTACTTTAATTCAGATAATGATATTTTGTCTCTTAAGCTTGATTACTTTCATAAAACTATGCTAATAATATAAATCTTACAATGTTTGAGACAAATTTATACAACTTTTCCATCAATATTTAAACTTAATATAATTATTACTCAAGATCTTTAAAGCCATTTGTATCCATGTAATCATGCAGGAAAATCTGAATTCTATAAGAAACTCTTATATCTAAATAAATGTCACCATTATTTTATGATACATATAATCACCTCAACATTATTGCTATAATAAATATTTTTCTTTTTTAAACTAAAGGAACACATATTATCCATATAAGAAATGCATTTCTCTTTTTTTGATTCCTTTATAATTTTTAAAACCAATTTTACCTTAAAAGTAGATCTTCAAAAGATGACTTTGGATTCAGCTTTTAGAACCTTTGAAATAATAAAATTATGTCTTAAAATTACAAGATAAGTATTTTTCACTATAAAGCTGTAATTTGTTTAATTTCACAATAGAATCAACCAAAACATAATAAATTAGAATTTTAAAAGTTAATTATAGATTATCATTTTTACGTGTAAAAAGGTTAAAAAAATAAATGAATATTACAACTACTATTTACTTAAAGTTCTTTTATTAATAATTTAACATATTTAACTACTTTTCATGAATCCTGATTAGTGACCTAAACTTTAGTAATTATTTTTTTTTATATTTATAGAATGGAACTTTATTTTTCACTTTATACTTCATCTTACATGTTTTTTTGTATATGGCATGAATGAAATTATTATAATACAAGGGCCAAATATTTTTCTATTTAAATACTTTTCATCTATTTCTTGAAACTGGAGATTTAAAAATTTTATCAGAATCACAAAGCAAATAAAATTTTTACCATTTGTAGAAACTTTTGTCGGTATAAAAGTCAAGCCTGACATTATAGAAGCGAAAACTATATTATGTACATGAGAATTTCATGCTCAATAAAAATTAAAAAAAACATAAAGAAAAAAGAACATACTAAATAAATCTTATTTATTTTAAAAATTTTGTAAAAATTCTTTTTATTTTTAATTTTTACTTCCATAAAAATTTCTGTAGGTACCCAAAGCGCGCAGCAGAGTTTATACCATGTTTATTAAGCAAAATTATTTAAAGACCAAAATCTTTAAATATGCTAAATATGTACTAAAAGGTTATTCTGGTCTAAAAAATCACTGAATGATTTACTGTTTAATGTTCATATCCATCCAATTGTCTTAGAGAATCACCATATGCCCTCCACTCATCGGTTACTTTACTGATACCAGGTAATACATTGTTAAAAATAAACTGTACAAATTTTTGTTTCTATTCAAGACTGGTAATAAAAGTGTACAGTTGGATTCCCTTTCTCCACCGCAATTTATCACGATCCTTTAGTAAACTGACTTATATTATACTTTAATTTAAAAAAAAGTAATTTTCGTCGATTTCAACAATCTTTAGTAGACCATTTTCATCATAATCTCAAATTATCCCACTATTATTAATTGCCACCTCGATAATTATCTCCCATATTGCGTCGCAAGACATACTTACAGTCTTTAATGAAATATTTAATTCATATGTAATTTCTTAAAATTGCACTCTTTTTATGTATTTATCCATAATGATAAATATTTTTTTCATTGAGAGTTTAATAATTCAAAAAAGCTTAGGCTTTTCTGGGAACTATATCAAGCTATACGTTCCAGCACATATGTATCAATGGAAGAGCATATATTTACAGATCCAATTTCCCGATTTGATCCACATTTATTGCACTTGATCTCTTTTTATTAGTCCCAACCAAAAAGAAAAATATTTGGACTTGGTGATAATTGAAAATATCACTTATACAAGCCTATGAAATTCTTAAACTTGTGATTTCTTCATCAGAATTTACGGTTCATGCCAGTTATAGCGCATTTTATTTTTTTAAAAAGAAAAGCGCTAAAAATTTAAGAATAATTATTTATTAAGGTAATAAAAACATTAAACCGCTTTCTATTATCTAAAATGTACTGCCATAGAAACTAATTAGAAATTTATGATGTTGTTCCTGGTAATATCTTTGTGTTCTCGTATGAAGGCTTTTATCTAGACCACAATCCATCTATATTTTGCGTGTGCACGGCTGGATTTTTTAGATTTACAAAGTTGTAGGTATGATTTACCGTTCCATGCCTAAATTGATTAAGTCTGAAAATAGCGCTACAATATCCTTATAAATTGTCTGTATAAATGATTGTGCCAGGAAGTACATTTTCGGATATCACATCCATAATTGTATCCGTGTTTCTGTTTTAAACTGGGAACAAATGTTTTTTTGGAACCCCTTTCAACTCCATCTATGTACCACTGCCCATTAGTGTGTCTTCCAAGCTTATATTTTCGTTTGAAAAAGAGACGTTGATCGATCTCTATAATTTTCGGGAATCCTTCAGGATTTGAGCTTCTAATTTTCTCACTTGAATTAGCGATAAATTAACAGATAACTTTACAAATGATACTGCAATATTCGCCAACTGTATTCAGGTTTAATCCCAATTCGTAGGCTATATCGACGTAGGGAATTTCGTTTAAATATTTATACATAATATTACAAATAGATTTTAAATCAAGTCTAGTTCCTTCAAAGAAGCTATTTAAACGGATAAACTTTGATGTTTACATGAGTTATTACATCCCAAAAAAATTCATCTTTTGCAGCCTTACAAACCTTATATACAAGATTCTTCAAAGATGTGCACCCTGTACATAAACTTTCATTTTTTATGAGTCTTGTTTCTACAAGAAACTTATTCTAGACAATATGGTTTGCCGTAATCTGTTCTTAAAAGCTTTCGATTATTCTCAAGTTTATTATTTCATTATTTTACATGAGTTTATGATCATCCACAATTCTCTGTGAGCTCTTTCTTCATCCACTTTTAAGTGTTTTTTTTCCAAAACAATAAAATGCGCTCTAAAAAATAGAATGCGCTTTAAAAAATAAAATTTGCTATGACTGGCATGAACCCAAAAAAATTATTTGTAATATTTTATTAACTATAAATATCACTGTTAAACATATTCAAATCGTTAGATATGAAAAATGTTAAAAAAAATAATTAAGGCAATTAATTAGTTATAAGCAATTTTCTTTAAGACCACCAAAAAACCTTACCGAAAACTCTTCTTTTTTTGCCTTTTCCATATAAAGTACCTAAGGGATTCATTAATCCCTTGTGTTTTTCTATTGCGAGGAGGTATGAGAGTCTTTATTCCATTATTCAATACTTTTACTGTATTGGTTCAGACGCCAGTTTCAGGATCTTTAAAGAATTTGGAATTATTTACCGTTTGGTAGGTTAAATTCAAGTCTCAGCAGACTGGACCATTTTCTTTCAATTGGTTAATTTTAATTATAGATCCTAGAAAGAACGTGCCTTTCTATATAACATCTTTTAAGGTATTCTAATTTCTATTAGGAACTTCTACCACAAATATGTTTTTTTCAGGAGTTCTTTCAATGATTATCAATGTAGAAAACCGACATTTAGTACATTCAGAACATTTTGATTAATAGACTCCTCTATTAAATTTACAACGGCATTATCTTCAGATTCAACAATATTTCTTAAACCTTTTGATAACAAACCTATATTCATTAATAATGGCATGTAAACACAATTATTCTTTTATTTTATTCTTGTATGAACACTTTATTAAAAATTAATTTAAACTTATTTATGCGTGAAAAATTATTTAAAAATTACATATTTATATTTAAATACAGTAAAACCTCTGTACTTTTCGTTTTCTATACTTTCAGAAAAATTGCCGATTTAGTCATCTTGGTAGATCTTAAAAAAGATTTGAATGAACTTAATTATAAACTATAGATGTAAAATCAACTTGTTCATGAAATTTATGGACATTTATTGTCATTTTATTACAAACTTTATCTGTTGAAATCATAACTATAGCAAGAAAATGCATATCATTTTCGGTTTGGTACAGTTTTTTTGAATTCCCGGTTTTTTAATTTCAGGATTTTCTGAAATCCAGATTTTTGAAATTTCCGAATTTTTGAATTTACGAAGTTTTAAATTCCTGATTTTATTTAATTAAGCTATAATTTATTTATTGATTTTAAAAAATCAGTTTTATCATTAAATAAAAATATTTCTTTTAAATGGATCACAGCGAACATACCATACAATGTATTACAAAGAATAAGAACATGTCAATAACTATTTTTAATGGATACTCTTTTTTTATAAATGGTCGCAAGGACGCTGTAAATCGGTATTGGAAATGTCAAAACTTAAGATGTACTGTTACTCTTATAACAAATGAGGTTTGTATTAAAAAAACTCAAAAATTTCCACAATCACCTCTTTAACGATTCTGAAAGAACCAGAATATAATTTGAAAAAATAGATGAGAGATAATGTCGAAGAAAACCCATTTAAGGGCGGTAAAAGTGTGTGTGACCAAACTTTACTTGAGTCTATACCAATTTCAAACGAGGCTGATAAAGGTAATTATACGAATATACCATCATATTCATCCGTAAAAACAACAGTTTATTCTTATATGCGGACATATCGTGCTTTTGCGTGCCCATTTGGTTTTAATTTAGATGACAGATATACAAAAACCATAACAAATCGGGAATTTTTGATAGCATACGATGATATGGAAGGAAGAATAATGTTTTTTAGTGACATCGATTTTATAAAAAAAAGGTTATGAGAGGTGGCCAATATACTCTGCATATGGATGGCACATTTAAGAGCTCTTTATTGCTTAAAATCAACTTTATATTGTTTACATCACATATAAACAAAAAACATTTGCTATTTTTTACGCTTTTTTAGAAAAAAACCCATGCTATATATTCTAGATTATTTGATTTCATCAACAACAGACTTTCTCAATACCTTTTCACTTAAAATCCAGTCAACATAATAATAGATTTTGAATATGCAATTTTTAAGGTATTAGCTGATAAGTTTCCTTTTTCACGTATAAAGGATATTATTTTCACTTTGCTCAAGCTGTTCGGCGAAAAATGGATGGCCTGGATTTGCAAGGATTATACAACAATGAAATTAAATTTAAAAGGTTTTGCAGGTTTGTTATAGCGCTGATATTTGTACCAGTTAATAAGATAGATGAAGTATATGGCATTCTTAAAGCACTTACTTTTACGAAAAATGAACAGGTAAATAGTTTTGTTTCTTATATAGAAACAAACTAGATTAATAATAATGTTTCATTATTTAATCGTAAAATTTTGTCTCATTACAAAAATAGCTATCCTCGAACAAATAATTACGCTGAAAGATTTAACTCTTAGCTTAATAAGACGATTAATAATAGCAATCCAAACTTATACCAAGTCATTAACATATTAAGAAAACGCATTATGAAAACAAACTAGAAGTGATGCGCTTGGTAATGAGGGGAACACCTAAAATAACAAGAAGAATATACATTCAGATCGATGAAATGCTTATGAGAATCAAGACGGATTGTGTTAACCAAATAATTTATTTGTCTGAATTAATGGAAGGTTAATCAAATGCAATAAAATTTATTTAATTAATTAGTGATTTTCTATATAAATTTACCCGAGTTTTTTTAATTTTTTTCGCTTCGAAAAATTTGTAACAGGAATTATTTCCGATCATGTTTTTTTTAATAAAATATCAGAAAATAAAAAAAACAGGAATTCAAAAAAATTGGGAATTCAAAAAAATTGGGAATTTAAAAAATTGGGAATTCAAAAAATTGGGAAATCAAAAAAATAGGAATTCATAAAAACAGGAATTCAAAAAAACAGATATTCAAACTATTGGGAGCACATGATGATTTTCATATTCTATTAAAGCGTTTTAAAAATATTATAAATTTATCAGGAATTTGCCAAATAGTTAGAATTTTTACTTGAAGAATTTTGGAATCAACAAAATTGGATTCGATATTTTTTATTCATCATTGGATGTTGATTCTTCAACAGCTCTACATCAAATTTAAACGAAACTAATAGTTTTACAGCGGAGAATACAGTTAAAGATGAAAGCAACAACCCTAAAATTTATTGATTTTTAGCAGAAAAATGTCCCAACAAGCAAATTTCTAAATCTGTTAAAAATTGTTCAAAGGCCATTGGCTTTGATTGACAGCACATATAAAAGCAATTCTTCATGATAAAATACGTTAAATCAGTACAAATATCCAGGATAACTGATCATCATCTTGAAAGTTCGTTGCGATTACCAATATATAGGATTTAATCAAACATAAATTATCTTGTTGATAATTTAAAGTCATAGAAAGAGTAAAATAAAACTTTGTTCAATTTTTAGGGGAATTAGCGCGTATACTATTTTTTAATATGACAACTAATTGAATTAGTTGCGTTCTTCTTTTTTGGAAGGGGGTTTAAGATCACCTTGCAAAATAAAAATCTAGAAAATTTACTTTGAAATCAAACTGAATTCACGGATTTTATTGATATTATTTTCTTAATGTAAATATTTTTCTGGCCTATTAAAATGTTTTTAATTCACCAAGTCCTCCGACCACATTTGAATGCACATCACTACTTTAGAGTGTTAATTTTTAATCATTAAAAGAAAAAACTTTCATTTGATGTATATTCATCTTCGAAATGTCTTGAACGCGTTGAAATCATTATTTGTTATATGTACTTTATTTAAACTGAAACAAAGATAGTATGCTTTGAATCATTTGTATTTCTATATATTTTTAGTAGTATATGTACCTTTGAGAGTTAATTATTAATTTTCATACATATTAGTATAAGGATCATTTTAAACTCAAAATTTCAAAATCATGTAATATCAAAAAAATTTAATAGATTTTTCGTTCTCAATTATTGATTGATATATTTAAGAAAATTAATTAAAATCATATTTAGATTTATACATAACATACATTGAATTTGATGTTGTAAAATCGATTTCTCAGATAAATCTTAATCTGATTCGACATTACTTACATTAAAATTAAATCTTACAAAAACCAAATATTTAAAATAACATTGTAGTCTTAATTATAGCTAGAAAATTTGAAAAAACTCTGTATTAATGTAAAGTTTTAAAAGGTTTCATTCAAAATAGTCATTTAAGCTAATTTTAATAAACTTTGACTTATTTTGCACTTAATGATTTAAAATTGAAATTTTATAAACCAAAATAGAACAAAATATTATGTGACTTAAAATATTATATATAAAGGTTGTTTTATACTATTAAAATCTGATCACATAAAAAAACTTTGTTTTTTTGTATATAACACTTTTTATAATTCAAATGTTTTAATATTTTTATCTTCAGACCAATCATTTAATAAATTTGAAACAATTTATAATAGTATATTTTGATATTAAAAATCTAAAACATTAATAACTGCTTTTTTGGATAGCTTGGAATTCATTAAATTCCAAATTACCATATCCATATAAATTATTTGACTTATTTATATCAGCAATGCATAATCTGTTATATCACTTAATTCTATTAACTTTCAATGAGATATTTAAAGAATTTCAAAAAGACACGTCAAAACCAAATCTAGAACTCCTATATACACCCACATCTGAAAAAAAAATCTAAAGAAATATAAATGTTTTTTAAAAATGATCTAAAATACCTGTTATTTGAAATTATCCAAAATACCTTATAATTTGAAATTATATTCACATTACTTTTTTAGTATGGACAATTTTCTAGAATCATATTTATTTGATTATGTTTTAAAATACAACTAATCTTTTTTATTTTCAAACATTGTTTAGCTATTCTTCAAATAAATATTTCTATATCCAAAAATTTTTTAATTTAACTGTAAAACAATGTATCAAGGAAAATTTTCATTTTTATGTTCTCTCATCATTAGTTTGATAGCCTGTTTTTTAAGTATCAAAATCATATTGTAAAAATTCCAAGCTTTTGTCCTCAATTTATAAACCAGTAAAATCAAAATAAATTTTTCAATTTTAATTTTCAGATTACATAACTTTATAAAGGTAGCTTACAATTTCCAAAAACGTAGAAAACCATTTTTTTGTTTATAAATCTTCAACTATGGAACATTTTCTTCATAAATTTAATGAAGAAGCATATTAATACATAAATTTTTATACTTGTTTCAAGCGTCTCATTTTTAATAAATTACATGGTAAAAATTATTTAATCGACATTTAAATTTTAATATTCATTTAGAATATTTCTAAACTTCATACAGTAAAACAAACATATTTCGAACCTAATAAATACAATTTTAATCAATAAATGCACCAAGAACACTTTAAAAATTAATTTTTGTATAATAATGATTTCCTCTATATTAGCAGATTATGGAACAATTAAAAAGGTTACCTCAATAATAAATTTAATAATTAACCAAAATTCAAATTTATTTTTAAATTCAGGATGGCAATAATTTTTAAAGAAATTAACAATTTATAAACACAATAATGCATACACAGTGAAATTATATTTTCATACAGTTTTATTATAGTTCAAAACCATCTATTAACTCTTAATAATCATTTTATTACAAGTTCCTTTTATTAGTCTTACCAATCCATAAAAGAGATTTTATTTAAATTTATTAACAGGTTTCTGTATAGTCCTTTTTCAGCATAGATAAATGTTGTGGTCTTTTAGGATTGTAAATACCATTTTTATTAATGTAAATGATCTTAGTTGATTTTCTTAAATAACAAAATATATTTATGATAATAATATCTAAGTAAAAACAACTTTTTTGCAGGAAAATCATTCCTTCATAATTTTAGCTCAAAAACACAAAAATATTTAAGTTAAATGAAAAGATGATATAAATTGTTACATTCTAGAAGATGTTAAAAAAATTAACGTAAAAATATGCCAAACAAGTATTCATATAATTCATGCTTATTATTTATCTATAATCAGAAACATTAGAAAGTTTGATAATAAAATAATTACAAAAATCTATAGAATTATAAATGTGGTAAAAAATCTGTAATCTCAAATAAAAATGACCCGTAATATATTCAAAAAACACTTTAATTTTATGGTGACGTTCAATGTTTAAATTTTGTGGAATAACTTACCTAAAATAACTGAAAAAATAGATAAATGGATTATAATTTAAAAAATTACCACATGGAAAAAAATTTTAAACAGAAAAATGGAGATTTCGGAAATGGCACCATAAGAATAATTTGTTTTACGAAATTCTTTATTTAATTTAAATAAAAATAAGAAAATTTATTTCTCGCCACTTTTTTTAACTGTTACAGATTTTGGCGCTTTTTGAACTGATCAAAATTTATTTGAAAATGGAACCATAAGAAGAATTTT
>CAKKLC010005111.1:59458-79319 GCA_918559645.1 Ceratonova shasta | reverse complement strand
CAAGATAATTGCAGTAATTTTTACCTTAAATTTCTCATTCAACAAATTTAATAAATAAATTTTCATTAAAAAATAATTTCTTAAGTGATTTCAGATTAGACTCATTGAGCTTTTTAACCAATTTTCTTGCTGTTAACTCTGATGGAAGTTCATTTCCCAAACGACTATACAATTCAATATATTTCTTGTTTCAAAATTTAGAAAATGGGATGTCTGATGATAAATGTGCATCAACTAATTTTAATTTTAATTCTTTATTTGGATCACTGAGAAACGTCTGTTTTTTAACAGACTTTTCTCCAAGCAAAAGAATATTTTTTGCGTGGTTTTTGCGATTTCTATTTTTTTCAATAGAAGATTTACGATAAAAAATCAAGCTTACAGCAGCAAAGAAAACAAAATAGCGAGTTTTCTGGCCCAATACAAAATTCATTTTTATACTTTGGAGTATATAAACGTATTAAACTTTGAATTTTGAAATTATTTTGACTCATTGAAGCTGCAAAAAAAAAGTTGCAATAAAATTTAAAAAGTTACAAAAGTTCCCCTAGATTTAACCTATGAAATAGACATTAATTTAAAAATAAAAACGATTTTTATGAATAATTACAAAAACATGGTAAAATTAAATTAAAATAAAAAAAATGTATCAACATAAAAAAGATTAATAATACTATGCATTATATTCTTCTAGTTGTAAATATATGTATTCGAATGAATTTTTTAAATATTTAATTAATCAATAGTTTAAACAAAAAGATAATTCAATTTTTAAAAAAAAAATAATTTTTTTTTTACTAATAATTACTTAACTTATCAAATAAAATTAAAAAAACCGAAGACTTTAAATTAAGACAGCGAATACTCCATTATAGCTTCAAAACCGTTTTCACGAAATAAGTCAGCAAATACATATCCAGCAATAACAAACGACATATTTTTACCATAAATATCTTTTTATCTTTTGATTTTAAGCTTTTTTCGTTTCCAGTAAGATTCAATATGTTGGATATGGGTTCCATATTCCGGGTTTACAAAATTGTATTTGTGACAAACCGTATTATCAACATAGTTGTTGTCATTCAAGTTTTTATAAGACAACCATACATCACTGTGGATTATTGAATCTTAAATAATATGTATTCTTATAATTGCCATCAATGTCTCTTTTGAATACGATCTGGAACAATTTCCATGTATCCTTTTGCAGGAAAAAATCTTGTGTATACTATTCCGAAAACTCCTATTGGTTGCCTTGGAGCATGTCCTCGGTGAGCTTTAATATTAAAATTAAACTTCGATTTATCTATCTAGATTGATACACAAGGTCCACTAAGCATAACAGGGTTTCTATCAATATAAATCTTGGCATATGTTCTTAAATCCTTCGTAAGTTTGCAAAAAAATGATTAAAAAATTCTAACAAGCTCTTGTATTTGTTTTTGATTGTAATCATTTGAAAAAAAATACAAAACAAACAACTTTTTGCAGAATAATAGAATAATTACTCAATTTTGATCCGTGTCTTATAGAAATCCATTTTTTGTTTTCGCTACAGTTTTTTGAGTAATATCAAAGACTGACCCGATCACTTCTGCGTAAATGTTTTTTTTCTGTTAACATCTGTTACCAAGAGTTGCACCAAAGTTTTGATTACAACATATCCCAGATTTCGTAAGTAGGCAATCAGCTCTTCATTACTGTCTTAATTAATTATTGTCATAACCATAGTCCTATAAAAATTCCCATTCATATCGTGTTATAAATTTACCAAATTAAAGAATTAATAAATGATTAGTGATAAAAAAAAAGATGATCAAAAAATGATTATGTAAAAAAGATGATCCAAAATTTTCACTCCAAAATCAATGTTTTAAACCATGATGTATGTAAAAAAAAAAACACTAGTTCATGTTCATCAGTAAAGTTTTCATTTATATTACATTAAAATATCTCCTTTAATGTCGTAAAGTTTAAATTATTGCAAGTCTACAATACATCACCACTATAAATAATTATACATTTGATAGAATAAATCGTTACAAATAATACATATACTTTTATAATAAAATATTTGTTTCATATATAATAAAAGCCAATCAATCAGTTTAGTATTTAATTGCAAATTTTTTTTTAGGAATATCGATATTTAAATCTTTTTTTTAATTTATGAGAATAGGTCATTATTTTAAATAAGTCACAAATCGGTTAAGTTATCACTACAAGGACTATATTTTTTCTGAATACTCCTTAAAATTTTTTGTAAATAAATCTGCATTTTTAAAAAATTTAATTAGTAAATTTGAAAATTTTATTACTACATACATTATTCCTAGCCTTAAAAAATCCAAATTTCAATTAAACAAAATTTTGAGTTATAATAAATAAAAATCGTATTCCATAATTGGTTATACTAGACCTATGATAATACTTTAATAATCTGGTAGTATTAAAAAGTTAGGGAGGGTGCAACCAAATTTTTTTATTTTGTTTGGTCCAATTATAAACTTGTTTGAGTATGGAATACAAACTGCAACAGATTGATGGTGAGCTTATAACATATTATCATTATCCTATGAATACCGATCAATTAATCACAGTAGAAGATTTGTAGATAAATTCTAAATAACCATACAGACTAACACAATTGAACCACTATGGCGTGAATTAAGAGAAAATACTCTCAGTAATTTAACAGAATCTAACCTCGAAGAACATTTATAAAACTACGTGCATAATCGAATGATGGAAGTTTCTAATATTACAACATGTTTTAGCAACATAATACGAACAATAAATTAATTTTCTGAATTTAATTTTGCCCCCGCTCAACTTGTTAATATAACAAAAATCCTTTGTTAATATATATGATTATAGATTATAAATTAATAGAAAATAACTGTTAAATCGTACCAATCAAAATCATAATAACATAAGAATACCAATCAAATATTTTTGATTATTCTAATGAGTCAATAAAAATTAAATACTCATCAACTTACAATGGTTATAGTATTTTGGTTAACGTTTTTCATTGTTCATATTGGTACATAAAATTTTAAAAATTAATTTTTGTTATTTTAAATAGTTACTTTATATTTTTACATTAATATTTCAGTTTATTTACATTTATTTTTGAGTCATTCAATTTTCTGTATAAGTATTAATTTAAATCTAATAATTATATATTATTTACCAAATGCAAAGTATTTAATAACTAGAGCTCTTTGAAGCATAAACTATAATAGAAAAACATTTAATTAATTCATCAACAACAGTTAGATCCAAATCTTTTGGAATCTTATAATTTCAAAAATCAGTTTTGATAAACAAAATTTTATTTGGATCATTGGACATAAAAGATGAAAGACATTGAATTTTTGAAAACATAATATTAGATAAAATTCTAAATTTTGTAATGATTTAAATATGGAATGAATTACTATTCTAAAAATGATTATGTATTAAGTTATCAATGCTATTTTTCAGTAATGTTTGAACTGTTTAAATTAGATTTAAAGATGACATTAAATTCATATAAAAACGCTTATCTTTGTTAATTATTTATAATAATTCAATAATCAATGTATTCTTTAAATGATAAATAAACATCTGATTTATAAGAAATTGATTTTCAATCATCTAAAATAATTTTTTAGTTACCCTAAAATCTCGTATATAAGCCGCAGCATATTCGAAAAAAAAATATGACTATCTTTAAAGAGTTTGATGCCGTTTATACACGAGATCAGAATAAATTTTTTTATAAGGCATAAAATAAAAATAGAATAGATAAGTTTAATCAAATGCATCAAACCCCTAATCGAATTCAGCGTTATCATCTGAATCGCAAACATTTTAAAAGCTTATGGAACCAGGAAATCTCACTAATGATTTAAATTTCAGCACTAGCAACATCGTTGTGTTCCTGATCAATAATACCTGACCTCAAAATCAATTTTTAAAGCTGATTCTGACACTTCATCCCAAGCCTCTTCTATACAGCAACAAATTTTACTATAGGATGCTCGCTTGATTGATCCACCTCTTGGGTATTCATGCTGCACAGTTGCTATCCAGTTATTTAATTTTTTTCCTCACCTTAGATTTAAAGGAACAATTTACAGTAAGATACAAAGGCTGCAACAGCTTTGTCAATTTTCCAGGAATCAAAACCAGATTTTTCCAACCCCTAACTTTTTTCTTGAATTCTTATGTTAGATCGCCCGGTGCAGAGTCTAAAACTAGCAGGGATTTGAGATTAAAGAACGCTGAACATCTTCTGTTCAAAAATTAATATATCCATTCCATCATTTTTTTTGTGTCAACCCATCCTTTAGATTCACTTTGACTACGGTTCCACCAGCAAAAGACTCCTTCTTAAGAAACGTTTTTCTTTTGAAAATTAGCATTAGGGAAAGTTTTCCCCAAACTAGGGTAATGCACAACACAATCGTAAAATTAGACTTCTCGTGCCCTGTGATTGTAATCCTTACATTCTGTGTTCCTCTTATGTCTACTGTATGGTAAATATGCATAATGAAGCTTACTAACACTTCGTCCATGTTCCACACATGAAGATCGTCAATTCCACTTTTGATATCTGCACCGTATTTTCAAACCTAACTGTTTTTAATTCCCAATCCTTAGGTAATATTTGGCTCACTGAAGTTTGGCTTTTAATATCAGTCCACTTCGTCTCTTGAAATTGTCACACCAACACGAACTTGCCTTGAATATATCTTAGGCTTGTTTGGATTCAGTTTTTGGACAAGGATGCACGCTCTTCTCCGTTTGATATAGTCGATAAACTTAAACCCTTCAATACTAGCCTTGTTATCTAATCTGCCATATAGTCCTTCAACCCCTGTCAAAACAGCTTTATTCCTAGGATATTGCAAGTTCGCGATTTTTAAGTTCAAGAAGCTCTTTGTCTCTATGCTGATATGTTTGTCTTTCATAAACGCCATAAAAAGTGGCAGAGGGCCTGTTATCATACTCTTCTGACTATTTCTCTGCTTATAGTTTTTCTTGTTTGTATATGAAACCCTGTTGATGTTCATTGTAATGGCTATTTAAGTATCTCCAATTAGGCCGCGGCTTTTTACAAAAAAGTGCAATTCTATTTTAAATTATGGGGTGTCGACTTATATTAAATGAGGCTTATATTAGAAATTTCAGGGTACTCTTTTCCTTTAAAAACAAAAATTTTAAAATTACCACCATAGTTCCTAAACTATTATAATTGTAAGATTTTAAGATAAATTATAACCTGATTAAATATTTCTAGTTTGCTAAATTGTTTATTTAAATATATATATATATCAATTTAAAACTTAAATTGCAACTATTCCTATTAATTGATAATCTTATATTAATGATAAAAAAATTTGAAAATTTAGAATTTGCAAATTTACTTTTTATAAAAATGATGTTATTACCAAGGACCACAGAATTCCGTGGACCGCAAAATTTCCCGGAATTTGATTTTTTTTAAATAAAATTGTTTTTAATCTTAAGAATTTTTATTAAAAAGAGCAATAAGTTGTCAACAAAATCAGCAAAAGCTCGCGGTTTGAAGTTTGGGATGATTTTTTTAAAAAGATTGTGCGATCTTGTTTTGCAAAGCATGTAAAATATCAGTTTGCTATTCACCAAAATAAACAATAAATGACCATTTGAACAGTCGAATACACGCAAAAATTTTCTAAAATTTAATTTATTACAGCAAAATGACATTACTAATAGGCAGAGCTTTTTTAAAGGAATGATTCAAGATATCTATAAATGACAAGAAAATAGCAAAAATCTGCAATTTGATCTTGTAGAAACGCTAGTAAAATGCAATATTCCAATAGAAAAAAATACAAAATGTTGTAATTAAGGGATTTTTAGCAAAATAAATTTAAGGCACTAAATTTATTACTGGATCAAACTGGTATAAAGAAAAATACTTATTAAAAGTAATTTCATATATGCAAGTTAAACTAAATAATATTTTAAAAAGGATTCCTTTATAGGAATTAAAGCAGATCAATCTAAAGATATTATGAACATGCCGATACTAAATATTTTTTTTAAAAAATTATGCTGCTTTGAATGATTGGACGAAGTTGGAAAAAATGCTTATATAGTGCAAGCAATTATCGTAGAAAAATTAAACTTAGCTACTTTTACAAGCTATTAATCAATGCTGCTCCAATTACAATATTGACCTAACAAAATTTATTCTGTTTGTAACTGATTGAGCGAAATATTATAAAAAGGCTTGGAATGCAATTTTATCTGAATTATGGACGAAAAGCTATCATTTAAATTGTTTGGTTCATGTAAAGCATTAGCAGAAACTGCAATCGGACTAATTTTGCCAGTAATTGATACATTTGTTTATTTTATCAAATTAATATTTTTAAAAGCTCCATGAAGCACAAATAGATATATAAGATGTTTAAGTGATCTTGGTATCCAAAATCTGTTTCTTTTACCAAAACGAGTTATAAAAAGATAGAATTCTTAGTTTGATGCGATAAAATATCATAATTTTTTTTTAAGTTTTATGCGGAGTTTATCAAAAAGGAGTTGGGTGAAGAAATTGAAACTAAAGGAGTAATAGATCTAAATATTCTATTAAAGGATTAAATTTTAGAAGCACCAATCAATCTGGTGGTAACAAATTATACTGATTTAGTAAATTTAATTGAAAAATGACAAATAAGGACGATTTGCATTCCATCAATCTATAATGAGCATTATGATTTAATTGTAAAAATTGATTTTATTTCTGTGCAAATTCAAGACAGCTTTGTCTCAAACGCATTTACAAATGGATTGCTAAACGAAATTGCTATTAAAGTCCAAACATTCAGCCAGCAATTGATTTACTAAAAATTTATTAGAGTATTAGAAGCGTGGCAATCAAATTGCTAAAATCACAAATTTTTTAGAAATTAAAACTTTTTTAAACTTTCATGATACAATTGAAGAATAGGAGTTGGAATATTATATTTTTTAAGTTTAAAAAACAAATAACTTGTGCAATCCTTCTAAAATTTTAAGTTTTCTGAAATTAAAGCTGCCACAGGTCTCACATCCTGCAATAAAACTTTTATTTTTTCCAAAAAGTAGCGCAAAAGTTGAACTATCGTTTAGTCATTTAAAGAATTTATCAACACCATCCAGTAACAGCAAACTTCTAGAAAATATTGATGCCATTATGAAGCTATATTTTAACCAATAAAAATTTTTAATTTCTTTAATATATTTCTGATTTTACTAAATCATTATAAACAAGAATTTGTAGGATATCTAAATTTTACCAGGGAATTTACTTTTTTAGCCCAGAATTCTGTAGGCTCTGGTTCTTAGATATTGATTATAATTTTAATATTTTGTTGTATTTTAAATTAAAAGATAATGCTAATTATTTTCTCGGAAAAAAATCAAAATTTTTACCCATATACAATTTTTCATCAAAAAATTATTATAATTATTTCTATATTGTTTAATTTATCTATTATACACATATATAACTATAGCTTCTTAAAGCGTTTAATACTAAGCGTCAACAAAGTAAAGATCAAAATGATGTATTATTTTAAAATATAGATATATATGCAATATTCATGGTAAATTTATAACAAAATTTATTTTTAATTCTAATTTTTTACAAACTAAATCGATTTACTCTTAATCCAAATTTATCAGTAAATTCATCTGAATATACTGAATAATTGGCATTTTTTATACAATTTACAGCTAAAAAGATTTTTTTCCATCATAAAATTTTAATTTTTTTTCTGTATCAAAAGTGATTAATCCATATATTTGTTATATATATATATATGCATTCTATAAATAAATATGAAATTAATATTCAAATTTTTCTGTTAAAGTTAAAGAATAAAGTTTTTTAATTTTGAGCATATAAAAAAACTTTAAAAACTACAATAATGCCAGGTAACATATGTTTTTTTGGTATCAAGCAATAGCTTGAAGAATAAAAAAATGCATTACTAATGTATAATTTATATACGTAACTATACTTTATAGATAAATAAATAACCAAATTATATTAAATTGAAATTTTAAATTATGGAAAAACATTTTTGATACTGTTATGCAAAAGAAAATTATAATACCTCAATTAAGTACGTACTAAAATTATTTATCATAAAATATAAATCAAATTGTAATTTTTTTAATTAAAAAATTTTAAGAATATGAAATACGGTAGAAATCAATTTATCCTAATTTATGTACAAAAAATTCAACACAGCAGGAGATCTTTGGTTTACAGCAATTATTCAAAAAAGAGATGGACAAATTTATTCTTTTTTAAAAAAGTGATAACTACTTAATAATTCCAATAATCATAGAATACATTATAAAGAAATATATATATATATATATATATTTAATAATACTATAATTGTCAATTATCTATAAATTCATCAACTATTTTCCTAAGAAATTTAAAAATTAAATCAAATTTTTAAAAACTAATTATTATTAAGTTTACTTAATTTTTAATTTATATAAATTTAAAATTATATTCTGTTTATAAGACTAATTATTTTGACCAAAAACTATTTAAAAATTATTCTTAGGCTTTATTAGTCTTGAGAGCTGCTCCCGGTACATAAATTAAAAATGTTGTAAGAATCAGCCTATGTATACTGATTTTGGAGCTAAAGTATCGGATTTACAAAATAAACTCTTGATTTACTATCATCCGCTTATATGTTAGAAACACAATCTTTCAATACGTTTACCTTTTTCTAATCACAGTTATAATTTTTTCTAGAATGTTGATCATCAACAAATTTTTATAAATGAAATAATGGCTAATGGTACTTATAGATAGTTTTTTTTTAAATTTATAAAGCCCACATTTACATGCTGCTAAAATCAACAAAAGAAAATACAATGTCACAAAATATTTATACATAGGTCAATTTACACCAACTGAAACTCTCAGAGACTTCCTTTTATAGAATTTTTTCCAACAATGTTGACACAAACATCTTTTTGGTCAAATGTAATCTTGTGAATAATTATATATTTTTTTCAATCTGTAATGATAGCACTGAACTAAATTATGTAAAAAGAAAAATATCACCAGATGGCTTTTATTGGTTCTGCAATTCTACATGTCGCTTCTCGTGTAGCCTACGGAAAAACAGTTTTTTAAAGGATCAAGGATGAAAATAAAAACTATTTTCATGATTATGTATAAAGACATCAAAGTAAATACTTTCCAACACATAGCTTATAAGATTCAGCTCAACAAAAAAACCGTCTCTAAGTTTCCTATCAGGGAACAGAAACTATTCGTCATTATAATCTAGTTACAAGCTTGAATTTTTGGACTCAGATGACACAAGTGAAATAGTTGAAATATATGAAAGTCTATTTTTTAACGAAAGTATAATTGTGGTGGTATGACTGACGGCCAGTGGCATGTTGAAAATATTAAACGAGGGTAAAAATTCATTTATCCTATATGTACTTAATAGGAATTCTGAAACAATTAGAACCATCATTTTTCAAAATATACATCCCGGTATTACCATTATCACTTTCCAATGACTTGCCTATTCAGGAGCACTAAGATAGAGTGAAGACTTTGTTCATTTTAATTTCAACCATTCAGTAAATTTTTAATATCTGAATGATCACACAGTCTATACTCAAACGATTGAAGGTCTATGGGATATTTAAAAAATTTACTGAGAGAACTTGAAGAAATATCCTAGGTACATTATTCAGAATATCTCATTAAATTTCAATAGGAATACATAAAAAAACTGTTTGATCTTCTGCTATCTCTAAAAAATAAATTGATTTTTATATTTTAATTACCATTTCATTTTTTTCAAAAACAATGTAATTCTCCGATTCACCGAAATAATTTCAAATTTAATGATTTATAAACAAACAAGTCTGATACAGTAAAATTCGGCATATATGTTTTTAGGGAACCGCTGAGGAATTACGTTTAGTATCAATTAATAGATTTAACTAATTAAAAACTATATTGATAGAAAATGTGTTTAAACTAAAAACAAGGAAAAAATTTTTAAAAGTTACAAACATTAAGGAATTATAGAAGAGGGTCAGAAATATAAAAATATGCATTTTATATTAATTATTTTATTCAAAAATATTATAAAATTATTAACATAAATGTTACAAATTACCTTTTACTTAATTAATAATTTAATTTTTATTCAAAAGTCCTACCATAGTAGAAACGATATACTTATGGAATTATTTTTAATTTTTAATAATGTTTCATATTAGATTTCAGCTGCAATAAAGCAACCTCCAGCAGTGTGTAAATATTTTCATCAGTTTTTGGTTTTGTGATTGTATTTATTATCAATTTAATTATGAAATTAGTCTGTTGGCAATTAATAGCATCGCAAACATATGTAATATTTTTAGGGTGTAAACAATTATTTTTGAAACTTTAACTCTTCACAGACCTTAATAAGAATATAGTTTTTATATTTTCAATAAAAATTCCTTTATATGTATAATTCACTTCATTTCATTAATTTTCAATTTTAATTATAGATACATTTTCTATATCTTTAATAAAAATAATAGAGAAATCATCTTTGTGTCTATTGAATGTTCTAAAATCTTGATATTTAATTTAAAATTTTATTATCACCATACTGAATTATTTTCTTATACTCTTACATACTGTTGAAACCGTATTTTAAAAAGAGAAAACAAGTTAAATCATAAATTTCTATGAATTAAATAACCAAGAAAGTAGATTTTTATAGATTCAGATAATACTATATATCATCTACAAATTTGATCTTTTTTTAAAATTTAAAATATATTAATTTTTAAGTTTTTAAGCAAATCGATAAAAATTGAAACATTGTAAGCTAATTTTGTCTTTAAAGATTTTAAAATTCAAATTATGACTGTTTTATTCTTTTAGGAATTTTAAATTTCAACTTTTTAATTTCAAACTAATTTAAATGCATATTAACAACTTAATCAACTTACTTAAGTTTAGTAAAATAATGTGCCTTATTCAATCATAAATTTTTATCCACAACCCTTGAGATCTAATCGTAATAATTAGCTTTAAAAGCAAATTATTTACATTGGCAATACCTAATGCAGTATAAAAATAAATTACTTATTAATTTTACAATTTAAAAATACCGAATTTTCATTATTATGCTTAAAAAATACATAAAATCCTTGCATTTTTGGAAGTACACTTGGTTCTTTATTATGTGGTAGATGCATTCCAGGGAAATCCGCATATAAAAAATCGCACAAAAAAATACATACATTTATATGCAAAATGATAAATACGTTCCATTTATAAAAAAATCGCATAAAACTTAAATAATGTTTTATAATACTCCAGAAATCGCATTAAAAAAGATTTATAAACAATAAGATTTAATTTTTTTTAATCATATTTTAATAAATGGCACATATGTATGTTAATAACAAAAACAAAACTTAATATTTAAAAAAAACATAAACAAAATATAATTTAAAATCATATAAAGAATAATTTAATCATTATTCGGTGTCTGATAATGTGCGAACCCGTTTGCGGATTGGTTCAAGATCATTTTCATCACTTGAAGATAAAATTACGTCATCAGATCTACATGGTAGTAGTTCTTCAGATATTTCAGTGACTTTTTTCTTTGACAAGGTAGTCAGTAATCCAACTATATGATGGCTTGACTAGTTCTTTGTAAAGTTCTCTGTAGCCAGACATACAAAATTTCAGATCACGTTGGAATTTTAATGCGCGTTCTGCATCATTATCATTTTTTATAAAAATTTTTTCCAATTAACCGGTAAGTTGAAGGCCTTCCTAAAGTAATTTTCTGTCCAGTGGAGTAACATCTTCTTTAGGTTCGCTATCTACTGTTTCGAAATCTTTAGTAGTATCTACCATACTTTCCAAAATATAATCATCATTTAGGGCTTCGTCACAAGAAATTCTTGAATATCATGCTCGCTAAAATCGTCGAAACCTTCCTTACTTATTTCCTTAGCAATTAATAATACCTGATGTTACTATTGTTCTCCTATTTTATTCATTTCTCTTTGTTAGACATTCAGGCCAAGCACTTTTACAACATGCTATTAAAGTTTGTAATTTCATCTCGGCAATTGCTAACGCAACATGATCTACACAGTTAAAGATATTAAATTGTTTCCAAACTTCAGTAATTGTTATTGTATCGGATTCCTGTTTATCGAAAATAATTTGGAAAGAGAATTTTACATAATATTTTTTAAATATTAAAATAATTCCCTGATGTAATGGTTGAATTGGGCTTGTTGTGTTTGAAGGGAGAAAAACTACCTTTATATTTGGATATTCTAAGTTTGGATGACTTAGTGCATTGTCGAGAATTAATAAGACATTAAATTCGATACCCATTCTTTCATATAATTTTCTACTTCGAGTACGAAGCGTTTATTGAATCATTCAGTAAAAATAGCCGTTGTTACCCAGGCCTTTTTTTTAGCCATCCACTGTACGGAAAGTGTATTTAAGCCTTTTCCTTTCATGCAAGTAGTTTTACAGATCGATTTACAAGCAGCAACTATAACATTCGATTGCCAGATGCATTGCTGCACAGCAATAAAGTAACTCGATCTTTAGCAGGTTTAAAACCACTAGCAGTTTTTTTAGGTTTGCAATAAAAGTACGGGTTGGCATTTTTTTCAAAACAATCTTGATTCATCAGGATTGAACACTTGATGGGCACAATATCCTCTATCTTTAATAATTTTAGCTAACTTTTCAGGATATTTGCTAGCAGCTTCTTCATCTGCAGAAGTCACCTCACCTTTTATTTATAGATTATGAAAAGAATGTCTTGTTATAAAACCAGTTATCCACCCTGTGCTGGCAGAGAATTGTGGATTACTTTACCGTGAAGATGTAGATGGATCTGATTCTTTTAACTCCTTGTAAAATTTAAGGGCTTTCATTTTGATTTAATGTCCATCTAATGCAATTCTTTTTTAAAGTAAATATTCAATCTAAATAACGAAAGCCTTTTCTGTTTTTTCTATTAAAGTGCCTCTTGAATATGATGAAATTTAAAAACTCAAATTTGTACCAGATCTGACTGATCTTCTTATTGCCGCTTCATTTTTTTTATTGTGCTTATAGTAGATTCGCCTAAATTATGTTTACCTAGTGCTGTTAAACTTTCTCCTTTCTCCAAGCAATATAGAATTATAATTTTGGTTTCTAGCGAAATTGCACTTCTTTTTTGTTTTTTATTATTGTCACACATTTTCTTTAAGAAAACTAAAAAATTATAGAAAAAACTTAATGTACAATTAATCACTAAAATAATTCCGAAATATACAATTCACTAGAGGAAACTTATCTTCCAATTTTCGGTCTTAATCATTTTTCACAAAGTTTTATTTTCTAATGTTTTCCAATATGCAGGTTTTTTTAATTAGTTTCATAAAAAACCAAAATGCAGCATAAAAACACTCAATTTTAACGAAGTATTTTTGTTTCTGTCTAGTGTGTTTTTAAGAACAAATCAAGAGAAAATGTCAATAAAAGTACAATAGTTTAAGTTTCTTTTTATTGATTGTGTAAAAGTAGAGTTTTAGTTGTTATTCTAATTCGTATTTAGAAAAAAGTGAATCACCAAAAAAATTAAATTTTCAAAATTCGAATAAAAAATGATTTCCTTGCACCGCATTACTCTAAAATACTTAAAAAGAGAACTAAGTGTATATACAAAATTCCTATTACAGTCTATCACATATTTTTGAAAAACACTTATTTTAATTTAAAAATCTATGTCAAATTAGGTGTAAACTATTAATTAATCATTGTACCTTTTTAAAATTGCAAACAAGCAAGCGTATCATTAATATTTAATTTGTAGTTCAGGCCTCTAATAAAGATTGTCACTTTTTTCAATACTTTCATACTTCATCCTGAAATTTTTTAAAGTTTCTTATTGTCTATCTAAACTGTGTGTACTATGTTTATTCTATTACATTAATTCCATTTGTTAATCGTTTTTACAATAAATTGACAGAATCAAACTTGCTAATTTCTCTAGACATAAAACTTTAATCGTACTTATGATAAAATCTATTACAAATTCAAAATCCAAGTATAATTAGTTATTTTTAGCTTTTTTATAAGCTAAAATAAATCTAGTCACTTTTAAATAATGTTTCAATTAATAAAAAATCACCAATAATATGATACTGTTTCTTTTAAAAAATTCCCGCATTTAAATTTTTATTATGTCATTAATCATATTATTTTTTGGTTATTTAATGTTTTTGTGTTTAAAAAGCAAACAAACCTAAAATCTTTAAATAACACCACTACTGTATAAGAAACAATACAAACGACCTTAATATTATATTTTGTAACAATTATTTTCAGGTAAATCCTTTTTGAAACAATTGAAACACGGAATCAACTTTTCTTCTTTTATTAGCCATTATCTCGTCTTCTCATATTCTTCATTAATGATTATCCATTTAAAAGTGTTCTGGTAATAAGTAAGAACAATATAGAAAATAAAAAAATTAACCGAAAAATCTAGCTTAATGAGTTATAGCTAGTGGGTAGGGAATAAAAAAAACTTATTCTCATCATATAAACTTGGCTTGCTGAAACTCGCCAATTGGGTTTAAAGTGTGAACTTGAAAAAAAACAGTAAATACAAAAAATATAACATTTTTAAAAAGAAATTTGTATTTTCAAATTACTACCAATTGATATTGTCTAGAAATATAAATATTTGTTTTTTTGTATAACGGTTTTCTTTGTTACAAGGTTTGTTTATCAAATATCAAAATTCAAATTATTATATCTTGCAATCTTATGTCATCCTCAGAGTGAATATATGGTGGTAAAAATATTGTGTTCATTCCTGGTGTAAACATCCCAACATACAATTTCAAAAGGGGAGATGCATATTCTCTACTAAAAAAAAGTCCTTTCAAAATACTAAAAAAAATCACTAAATATGTTTCAGTTTTAAAGTTTGCTTATACAGACTTTTATACCTTCAAACGCTTCAGCTACTCTAGATTGTTAGAAATTAGGCAAATTTAAAAATAATTTGAAAGGTTTTTAAAGCTTTCATTGTTTTTATTTGCATCATAAAGTTCAAAATGTTGTATATTTTTCCAAATGCATTGTCCAAGATGGAAAGACAACCATAAGATCTTATTAATTTATTTAAAACGATGGAAGAGTAAAATCAATAAACTTTAAAAATCTTAAATGCCAACGTAGGACGTAAAATATCTCTTTCTCTGAGGTAGAAGAAGGCTTTTTGATAAATCCCTTCTTTTTTAACTTCATATTGGATAAAACCAAATAGAATAAGTTTTGCATACATTAATCCCTATATAATAAGAAGCTGTTAAAATTGAGTGGGAGATCGGCTAAAAGAATTATCAAGAACAATCAGCTTAAGATGCTTTATATATGTATTAAAATCATCAGAAAAAATATATAACGTATCTATTTGAGAAGTAACTCCAGAATCAAACTGTTAAAATTTTTTGCCATATACAGTTGACAGTAACGAAAAGTGCATATGAATATTGGAACTAGTACTGTAATCACCTCTGGATTAAAAGCTTTATTCCATAATCTCTGATAATTATAAAATGAGGTAACTCAGAAAGACTAAAATTGTCTAATTCGGTAGATTCAGATGTAAAATAGAAATGAACCCATCATTAAATCTCCTTTATCGTTCAATAAACTTCTTTCCTGCGACAAAATCAAATTTTTCTCCTTTATTTGACACGGTACTGTATTCTCCATCTTTAATGGAGAATGGTTTCATTAACTATGAGAACAAATCCTGTATCTTTCCTACCTCTGCACCGCCATCTTACTTCGTTTCCATTTTTTTTATAGATTAAATCCAAATAACCAACAAGTTGAAGTGTTTGACTACACTCTGACTTATAAAATATTCCAATTGAGGTAAATATTTAAAAATAATTAAATTTCCGTATGCGAGTTTCAGTGTAACTCATAAACTTGTATTTAAACATACTTTTTTCCCATTTTACACTAGAGATGATTTACAAGGTTAATTTAGATACTTCTATAAGATATACATATATTATTTTACCGATTAAAATATATCTAGTACTACTCAAATGTCAAAAAGTAATTATAGCGGGTCTTACAATACCCATGTTGATGGAACCTTAAAGAACCGGATTAAATACTTTCTCTGAACGTTCTTTGCCCATCATAACTTCACAAACTTATATAATCCTTGGAAACTTATACGAGTTTACTTCAGAGAATTCATTTCCTTATTTAATATCAAATATTTTCAATATTAACATATTAGAAAAATAACAGGAAAATTTTCTAAAATAGTTATTCTATCCAAATAATTAAAATCAGAAGACCATGTTATTCCCGCTGAATTTGCAATAATGCACTTTATACACTTCTATGCATTGAAAAACAAAAATAATTAATTTATTATTTAAAAATAATCGCAAAATTTTAATGTCAAGTATAGGAAATTCTTCATTCTAAATTATTCAATACCAAAGCGCATGCCCATTTGAACGTCTTTTTATCAACTTTATAGTCTTCAATAAATTTTATAATGGTGGACTAATTAATTTATAGTATTATTATTTTAGTATACTGATATTGTATCAATTTAAATCTTACACTTATAATTTAATCCTAATAACATTTAAATAGTATTGCTTGGATATTATTAATAAGCTCTAAATAACTCCATGTTAAACATTCTTTCATAAGAGTTTATCACACTTGCGCACTTAAAATGGACGTATTTTTTAGTACGCTTTTTAATGAAAATGAGAATAAGGATGATATTGTAAATAGCTTCAACCAGCTATCATATTGTAATGTAATAAAAGAAACCATGTATAAATATTTTAAAAACTTGGTTGATGATAAAAGTTTTCTTACTGATCAGTGCAAGCAAGTTTTAAATGAAAAATGTCAACTATCTTGCGAAATTGACTCTTTGAATACTCATATTGGTTTATTAAAGAGTACAAATCTTGAAATAGAAAAGAAAAATAAAGGTATTGAGGATGGTTTTAATGCCTTGAAAATTGATTATGAAAATTTATCAAAAGAAATTTTAAATAAAAACGAAGAAATAAAAAAGACTACTGGCTCTATTGAATTGTTAAGAACTGAAAAAAGCGAATATATTGCTATAATTTCCCGTAAAGAAAATTATATTCAGCAGTTGGATAAACAATGGAGTGAGTTATCTGATAAGTTTTCTAAACTTGGCACGGAAAACTGTGAAATGAGGGCAAAACTTGATGAAATTCAATCAAATAACTCAAATTATGACTGGAAAAAGAAGATGCTTTATGAACAATCACTGATATATGAAAATCAAATTTCTGAACTCAATGCTTTATTGGAAAGCAAAAATGATTCCCTTTTTAATCTTAGAAACTCATTTAACCAACAAAAACTCAAGTTAGATAATTTGGAAGAGCACTCTCAGAGTAACGAAAAACTTTTCAATGAATCTATAAACTCTTACAAAAACAAGCTTGAAGACTGTCAAAAAACTATTCAAGATTTAAGAATTACTTACATGCCTCTTGAATCTGCACTGAAGGGAGAAAAGATTCAATTGGAAACAGAAATAGATTCATTAAAGAAACTTTGTAATTTGTATCAAGAAGAAAAACTTCAGTTAGTTAAAAATACATCGATTCTTGATGCTCACCTTGAAGATCTGAATAAGAAAGTTAACGTACTTGAACAAGAAAATTTTAATCTCACTAATAAACTTAACAAAACTATCGATGATAATGATGCTACGGTTGTCAATCTAAAACGTAAACTTGAATATTATGAGAAATGCAACATAAGTAACTGCCAAAATGATACTTTCCAAGAAACAAGAGGTAAAACTGTTTCCCAAGTTTACTCAGATTATTACGCTTGTTTAAAGAAATTGGAGGAATATACCAAATCTTTGAATGAATCTAAAGCTCGTAATGAGTGTTTGAACCAGGATATTAAAACTCTTAATGAACACCTTCAAAAATGCCGGGCTGATTGCAACAGAGGGGAGAAAATTAACAACCAAATAACAAAAAGTGTTATCCAGTTGAGAAAACAACTTCAAGAGTGTAAGGTTGAAATAAATTCACAAAAAGAAACTCAAGCTAAGTTAAAACAGAGCAACCAAATTTTGGTGCAAACAAAAAGTGATTTGTCTTTACAAATATGTCATTTTCTTAAAAAGACTCAAGATGATATAGAATCCCATACATCAAACGAAATAATTAATCAATCTCTTTTAAATTTTGAAGATATAAAGACTATGCAATGCCAAAACATTAAACTAGTAGAGTCTCTGCGAATTTTGGCTTCCAAACTCAAAGAGAATGTTACTCAGAAACATTTGGTAGACCAGTATCAAGAAAAAATTATATTATTGGGTTCGGATTGCAATAATTTTTCAGAAGAAATAAAGAAACTGAAAAATGAGTTATTTTCAAAAGAGAACGTAATTCAAAGACAAATGCTTTTGATAGAGCAATTAAGGATATCAGGTGGAGAAGAAGCTGATGCTTTAGTGCCGAGAGTTACTCAAATCCAAGAAACAACTATTTTTGAGCAACAGGTTAAAATTAATGATTTGGAAAATCTAAACAAGCAATTTAATCTAAAAACTAAGGAATTATCTTATTTGTTGGAAGAAACTAAGAGGAATCATACGTCTTTTCTTCAAGAAACAAGTGATATTCGATCTGAAAATGAAAAGCTTCATATTCAAAAGAGTGAAGTTTCACTGCTATTAAGGGAAGTTCAAAACAACGCGGAAATTTTCCGGAACGAAAGTGAACGTCACTTGGAAAAACTTAATTTACTAGAAAAATCTCATAGAACTACTTTGGTAGAACTTGCTCATTTCAAAGCTGCTAACAAACATTTGGAAACTCAACTCAAATCTTTAGAAAATCAAAAGGAATTATTTAACACCTTATGGGGATATTTGCAACGTTTACAAAGTGTATTGGACTACAAATCAAACTCAGATTCACTAAAACTGGTGAATGAGATTAATGAATTGAAAGATGAGATGAAAAACCTTCAATATAAAATGCAAGATTCTAATGATTCAATAAATATCAAGTTATTGGACGAGCTAAACAATTTAAGAGATACAGTTAATAATAAAGACAAAACCATAGATCACTTAGAAACAAGGTTAAGTGAATCATTGAATCAAACAAAGGATGATAGTTTGTATAATAATTCAGAAAGAGCATTTGATAAAGAAGGACTTTATGAGCAAATTGAGCAATACAAAGCCCTAGCAACTGCTTCTGAGCAGGCCCTTAACGAGGCGTTAAATGAACATGCTGTTTTGACTACTAATCTGCAAGATAGGTTAGTTTTACTTGAAGATGAAATTAAAAACAAAGATTTACTTTTAACGAATAAAATTAATGAAAAAAATCATGTTTGTTTTGAGTTGGAGAAAATTAGTGCAGAACTACAAATTAGTAAGCAGATGGTTAATGAGAGTGCCCTAGCTGAAAAAGAAAAACAAATAACTCATCTTAATAAAATTACCGATCAGTTGAGGGAGAAATATGAGTCTGAAATAGTTGGACATGCTAGTGATATTTCTAGATTGAAGGAGCTTCAGCAAAGAAATACTATAATTGAGAAAGAAAAAATAAACCTTACTAGAGAATTCAACACAATCAAGCATGATTTTGAAACTTTGAGAGAACAATATAAAATTTCTGTTGAAGAAAGGGACTACTTAAGACTAGAAAAAAGTAAGGATTATTC
>CAKKLC010005111.1:28421-50424 GCA_918559645.1 Ceratonova shasta | reverse complement strand
ATGAAAACTTCAATATAGAAGCCAAAGCAATGATTAAAAAAGTGGATCACAAGATCAAGAAAAGAGGCAAGAAAATGGAGGGGATGTTGAAGTTTTTAATAAAAAAGTAAAATTTCAAATTCTATACTTATCGTTTCTCTATAATTTACGGATTTTTTCACGAAACAATAAAACGAAAAGTACAGAGGGTTTACTATATTTTCAAATAAAATTATTTTTAATTAGATACATAAGTTTTTAAATGTGTTTTAATAGAAAAATTAGTTTAATCTTTGCTACATTATATTGAATTTGAGAGTTAAAATATTTTGAGTTGTTCTTTTTAAGTGAGTTTGTGAAATAAAAAAATATATTGAAACGAAGTTTAGATAATATAAGAATGATGGAAGAATAATATTTCTAGTTATTAATCATTAAAATAAATGGTCAAAAACAAATATTTTTATCCTGCTACATATATGTTGATACATTGATAAAAAGAATAAAAACCCATAAATTGAAAATATTTTGGATTATTTTTAAAATCTTAACAAGTTTCTTTTAAAACTAAGTGATTCTATTAACTTGAATGTTTTTCAAACATAAAATTTTTTTATTTTGTAAATCTGTTTGGTATTTAATTATATAATGTTCAACTGTAGCAAAAACAAATTTAGCCAGTATGAGTAGATTTTCTTAAGTTTAGATGTTTATATTTCCTTTAATAATTAGAAAAAATGTATTCTTAAACCTTGAAATCAATATATTAATCATTAATAACTAATGGTTACTGTTATAGATTTTAAACGATAAATTCAATATTATTTTATCATCATCTGCAATTATTTTTATATTAATATCAAACCCAGAATTAATTTTAGCTAAAACATAACTCTTTATATAATAATATAAATTATACTGAATTCTTAATTTATGCAATATAATTATTTTATGATTGAAATTAAAATTTTAAATCTTTATCATTAGTGATCTAAAGATAAATGAACCTATCTAAAGCCTAAAGTCCTAGCTTTAGTTTTTTTAGATAGAAGATAATACTATTCAAGATAATATAATAAAAAATATCATCTAACAACCTCTTGTAAACAGCACACTATACATAAATCGCTTGATTCCATTATTTTTCAAAATCAATGTAAATTTTTACTCGGCTTAATTAACCACCGTCATCATAATTGATCGTTTCAGGATACCATCAACCTACTTTTGCTATAATTATTACTTAAAAAGTCTTATTTGAAGAATTTAGATTGAATAGAACTAGAAATTTTAAAAATTTATATTTTTGTAAAAATCAGGAAAATCCTATTTTGATAGTTTATTACAGCCGTGCTCTGTATTTAGTAATAAAATCAGCTTTAAAAATTAATAAATCAGTTATTAACCAAGTTTTTACGTACTTCCAATACATCCTTGACTCATTACATTTTTATTAAAATTAATATACTTATTTTTAAATTTGTATAAATTTTTAGAAACTATTATCTCAGATCTTCAAACTTCATAAATTGATTAAACTGATTGAAATCAACATTCTTGACAATCTAAAATGTTTTCAATCACTTTTTTTTAATATAATAGTTAAATTTGATTTAATCTACATTAAATTATATCTGGATTTGATTAATTACTAAAATTATTTTTTATTCGATTACTTAACCAATAAATATGAAATCTGCTTCATTGAAAATGTTAATTTTAAAATGTGTTTATTAAAAAATTATTCTTTTTTTCTAATGATATTATATTATACTTATTAATGTATTTGTAGTGGAATTTTGTTTTTTAATTAGATATCCAGTGTAGATAAATAATTTTACAAACAAAACAATTTTATTTTATGTTTCTTTTTAATGAAAAATCAATGTTACAAAATAATCAAAAATAATTATATTTACCAACGTATAAAAATTAGCTTTTTCAATTTTCGATAATAATTATTAATTTTTTAATATCTATGACATTAAATATAATTTCTAATTAATTAAATTAAATTAATATGTATAAAAATTCACTTGTAACTGGTTAATTCCTTTTTATAATATTTTATTAGAAAAAAGCCGATATAATAATAATTTAATTTATTGATTTAATTATTTTCTTTATTAACTATCTAAAATTATCATATAATTGATAATGAATTTTTGAACCATTGATTATTCTCCCCTTAATAAAATAAAATTATTTTGATTAAAATATTTAACCAAAAAGTTAACATTTTATAATGATAATAGAACTATAATATTCCAAGAAAATCTTTTTAAAAAAACATATAAATGTATATAACTTAATAATTAACACAAAAGTTAAATGAATTCGATGCAGTATTCCCTTTTTACGTCAGATATTGAATCTTTACAAAACCATTCATAGATTTATAGATCTACCTTTTCTCCAAGAACACCATTAATGATTTTTATTTGGTTTTTACATTTATTCCAGTAGCTATCAATGCTTTGAGTATTAACTTGAGTTTCAGGATCCAAAAAGTGCAAGGTATCGTTAAAAGTACGATGTTCATTTCTTATTTCATTTATTCTATTATAAACTCTCCACTGGTCACTCATAATTAATGATCCATTCCATCAAATACGGGGTATAATTGGTAGCAGAGTGTCTGCTAATCTGTCTGGAACTATTTACATAATTATTTTTGCTGGTGTATATTAGATATTACCAATTCCAAATACTCATATTTCAGGCTCTGTTGCCCATCCTTGGTGATACTATGGCTTGTTCCTAAACAAACTCTCGTCTATTTGGCATACTATTTCTTTTCAGCCCAAAACTATTGGATTATCTTCTGCATATCACTTGCAAGCTCTACCAATGTCTTTATAAACGTCTATTAGAACTTTTTCATCAATGTCACAGTTTTTTATGATTTCACTATGACGCATTTCACCTAGCCAATGGCGAAGAAACTGAAGTCTTTCTTTTAGATCAAAATGATATCATTCAAATATGGACGCTAATCTGATGCTTTCATACTTTTTATACTCACTGCAGTTTGCTGTCATACATCGCCAAATCTCTCCATCCTTGTTCCTAGTGTATGGTTTTTTATACCACCGTAGTATTACGGTTACCACATTTGTGTAGCTTCTTAAGAATACCAATTAATTGAAAATAGTTATTTAAATCCTTTCTATCACCAATAATCAGTTTTCGGATCGCCATACTATTAAAAATGTTCTCTCATATAAAATTAAATAAAAATTTAAATTAATTTCACCTTTTTGTTTTTATCAACCTTGGGTAGAAAAAAAAACCAATAGCTTCACAAATTGTAACAGGAACGGTTGTCATTTATTCTTATAAATTTGTTTATAAAAAAATTATTATTACAATTCGTTCCATTTTTATTGAGAAATGTCTTCAGAATAATTAAATTTTTAAACTGAATTTATTTTTTTCCCGTAAATTACATATATACATATATTTATTTTATTTTTCAAGTAATTATATAATATCATAATGATTATAAATTATAGAGAATAAAAAAATTGTGATTATTAATAAATAATATAATGAGATGAATTTAGTATATTAATATTTAGAAAAATTTAATATAAGAATCAATGGTTTATACTAAAAGTTAATTTTAGTCAAATTAAAACATTAAAATTACAGATTTTCTAACCATATTTATAATTTTGTAAAATAAATTGATTTTTGTTTGATTTATATAGAGCTGAATATCATTATAATGACAAAATTCGATTATTCATATAATGTAAAAATTTTAAAGGGTAAATTATTTATAATAAAATATTATATCTTTAATTCTTTGTAATTAAAAATGTAGTTTTGTTCATATCAAAACTAATCTGAAAACCCCTGAATTTTTTCATTGATTATATCGATACTACTAAATATTCTAATAAGGTTTTATTCTAATGTTGCAAAAAATGAAACAAAAACGAAGTTGTTATTTAAAAATATTTTAGATTAAAAAAATAATTTTTTATTATTATTTTTTAACACTTAAATGCAATCTTGGTATACACTGACATCATCGAAAGTTTGTGTTCGGGAGAAATGATAGGTGTTATTGAATACTTTCAAAGTACTGGTGTACTAATTAAAGTTTACATTTGCCAATAGTGTTTTAATGTGTGCAATCTTGTTCCTTATACAAGAAATAAAGATTGCTTTGCTTTTCGATGCATGACCATTGCATGTAATTCAAGAAAAAAGTATAAAAGCATTCGTGAAAAGTCTATTTTCAAATTTTATAGATTTTGTTTTAAAACAGGTCTAAAACTAATTTGGAAATGGACTTTTTTACAGGCAAATGTTGACATACGTCAAGAAATTAAAGTTCACGAAAAAGTCTTAATTGATTTTTTTGATGATCTGCGTAACCAGTGTGTTACTTATTTTCAGAGACATCCTATTTATTTAGGAGGCGTTGGCGTTATTTATCAAATAGACGAAAGTTTATTTCGACATAACCAAGACATCATCGGGGCCGTGCGACTGAAAATGAGATTTATATATTTGGTATCGTCGATACATCTTTTCAACCTTCCAAAATCTTTGTACAAGTTGTACCTAATAGCAAAGCAGAAACATTGTTACCATTGATTAGGAAAGTATGTAAGGATGGTTCTATCATACACAGTGATCAATGGTCAGCTTATAGGAATTTAGCTGCTGAAGGATTTTTACATGAAACTATAAACCATAGTTTACATTTTGTGGATCCTGAAACAAGAGTCTATACACAAAATATCGAATCGTGTTGGGCAAAGCTCAAAAAGGAAATAAAAAACAAAAAAGGTGTTTTAGGCGATAAACTCGAGCTTTACCTTAGTGAAAGGATATGGAAAATTAATATCTACGAAAAAAAAATGGAGCAAGTTAATAGAATAAATTAAAATAAAATTATCATTATCATTATTATTATTATTTTTTATTTTTATTATTATTACTATTATTTTTTTTTTAATTTATTTCTTAATTATTATAAAACTTTAATAATTTTTTTGTTGGGGGGAAAAAACGAAGTTGATCCACAAAAATTTATTCTTTTTCATCATCTAATATATTATAAGATAATATTATTTCAAATAATTATTTTTCTAGTATTAAAATAAGACGATAGCATCTAAAGTAATACAAAAAATTTCCTTAGCCTTTTAATAAATTATCACAATAATAGTAGTTTTAATAAAATCAGGAATCATTTATAATTTTCCGACCCTAAATGATATATTATTTAGTTTGATGCAATATATCGAAAAGAAAATTTACTTAAAAATATATTTTTTTAAACATTTTATTCAATTCATGCCAGTTATAGCGAATTTTTATTTTTTCAAAAAGTATAGAAGTAAAATAATTTACAAAAGTAATGAATACATTTAATCAATTTATCCTTCCCATTTTACACAAAATGAAATTATATTATAAATTTTTACTAAAAATTTTGGAAAGATTATTATTTTAATCATAAAAGTTCTATATTTTAAGTATGAACTGTTCAATTATCTAGATAAACAATTTATAGGGGTGGTCAAAAGAATTATATTAAAACTGGAAAGAGTGCTTACAAATTATTTCTAACAATCTTCATAGAAAATTGATAAAGAATAATGTATTTAGAAATAAATTTCTTATTTTTATCATATTTTCTGTTTGCAACATGAACAATCAATATCCTTGATTATTTCTACCCATTATATTTTAAATTGTATAATTATTATCTTTCCTCGATTTTTGACTTAAAATAGACTATTTCGACAATCTTTAAGAAATCACAAAATGTTTCACTTTTATTTAGCATAAATTCACTCATAAACTCACAAATAGGAGATTTATACTTTATATTATGTAAATAATTAAGTCATAAATAATGGAAAAATAAAAAATCCATTTAAAATACATAAAAATCTCCTTTAGATCAAGTTTACATCCTCAAAAGAATATATTTCATACATCTAACCTATGATATTATATAAAGAGTTTAACATTAATAGAAAAATAAGTTTAATGAATATATAAGAAATTTATATACCATAGCGTTTTTAAAGAAATACTAATGTATGGATTCAATTATGCTATAAGAATTTTCTTGATAGAAACAGATTCAATTCGAATTATGTAGAAAAATTCTATTCTATATAATTTTTTATAATTTGTAACTCCAAAATAAATTATTTTGACATTAATGACTCAACCTCTATTATTTCCTATACTCGTTTTATTCTTACTTTTTTACTCATATTTTTTTAAAAGAAAATACTGTATAGCTAACATGAATTTTTAATTATCTCAGATAATTGTGTAATTTGATATCATTAAACTATAAATTTAGTTCTAAATACTGAAAAAAACATACACTGAACTATTTGGAAAATAAAAAAATTAACGGGTTTTTTTGAATTTTAAAAAATTTAAAAGATCATGACTTTTTTAAAATTATAACTTATAATGTTTAAACATAACTAATAGAGCTTTGACGCTTTGACTCTTTGACTCTTGCATATCGAATATTCCCGCATAAATTTAATTAAATAATCAATTTTAAATTCTCTTAAAATTTAACGCTTTTTACACATAAAATATTCAAATCTCGACCAAAGACCTTTTAAATTTTGTGTGTATTTCACTGTTGGTACGATCTACAAAATTAATTTAGTGGTTGAATGTTAAATGGTTAATTTGATCAAAATTCCTCACGGCTGCCCGATAGGCTCCCATTCATCGGTAACTACTGTAGTTTCAGGCAATATATACTCTTGAAAAATGAATACTATTTTTTAAGTACTTCTATTTTCTTTTGGGACTATGAATATATTCCTTGAATTTCTCTATATACCACCAATAAACCAATGTTGATTTAAAATTTTCCCTTGTTCTATAAAATAACCATTAGTCGATTTCAATTATTTTCGTGATTCCATCTCTACCGATTGCTCCATTTTCGACACTGTTGTAGCGAATATGTTGGAAATTTTCTTCAAGAACTAAATGAATAGATAGTTCATAAGCGATATTAAAATTTTCAGAACCATTCAAGTATTTATAAAGGAATTTTTAAAATTGTACTGAGAGGCAATCCACTTTAACTGAAAAACTATGTTTTCTTAATGAGTAAGCAAAAGTACATAGATTTTTACAGACCTAATGGTAAGAATCAACATGTTTTTTATCCAAATTAATAGACAAATTAGTTTGACCAACGTACCCATTCACACAATTTTTCATTTTTTATTAATTCAACAATTTCTAGAAAATTCATTGTTGTGATCACATCCAAGACATTATAATTAAGATAGGATTTTGTAACTGTTAATTCCATAATTTGGTCAGGATTATAGATTTCGTGACTGTTAATTACTGGTTTTAGATTATGTTTACTATAGCCTCCCCCCGCTAGAAGAAAATTTATTTGTTTTTTAATATTTTTAATGATAAATTTGTTACTAGGTGGTCTTTATATGCGGAATCTTTTTTTGATTATTGGATGACATTTTTATTTTGTAAGCCATGCATCATGCTTATTTCTTCATTATTGCGAATTCGTTATATAAAATAAAAGTATTTAAAAGATAATCAATGATGTATTTAATTTTCTTAACCAAAAATTATTTTTAATAATTTATTAACTATAAATATCACTATTAACAAGATTTAAAAAATTAAAAAAATAATAATTAAGGCAATTAATTAGTTATAAGCAATTTTCCTTTAGAGTGACCAAAAAACATCCCACAAATTCTCCTTGTTTTGCCTCCTCCATATATATTACCTGAAAAATTCATTAATCCCTTGTGGTTTTCTATTGCGAGGAGGTATGAGAGTCTTTATTCCATTATTTACTCCTTTTACTATATTGGTGCAGACGCCAGTTTCAGGATCTCTCAAGAATTAGGAATTATATACCGTTTGGTGGGTTAAATTCAAGTCTTGAAAAATTGGACCATATGCTTTCCATTCGTTTGTTTAATTTACAGATCCTGCTAGAACTTGCCTTTCTATAACCTCTCTTAAGGTATTGGAATTTCTATAAGCCAATTCTACCACAAATATGATTTTTTCAGGAGTTCTTTCAATTATTATCAATGTAGAAGACCAACATTCAGTACATTTTCATTCCTCTTGATTAATATACTCCTATATTAAAATCGAACGGCAGTATGTTCAGATTCAACAATACCTCTTAAACCTTTTGATAACAAACCTGTATTAATAATGGCATGTAAATACAATTATTTTTTAATTTTATACATGTATAAACATAATTAAAAATTAATTAAAACTTATTTATATATGAAAAATTATTTAAAAATAACATAACTATGAAAATAAATAACAGGGGTTTAAATTTATTATTTTGGCGGGAAGCAATATAAATTTGTAGGGACCTCTGGATAGATAATTAAAAAAAAGAAACGATATAAGAATGAAATAGATATGAAAATATTTATGGACATAAGACAAAAATATTTGATTATTTATTATGGGGCTTTAGGATCAAATAAGAATATTTTTCTAAACACATTTATCATGGGAAACAACAAACTGATAAAAAAAACCAGGCTAGGTTGTCATCAAGACAGTATATATACAATATTCACAAAAGGATGTATCTCTATGATGATATCCAGGGGCTATACTACACTTCAGCCATGTATACTTATTATACGAACCATTATTTTATTTTTTAAATTTTCAAAGACACTTTGATTTGTGTATTTAAAATCTATTTAATCTTTTTTTAGAATTTTTGATAGCATCGATTTTTATGAAATAATTAATGACCCCGAACGTTTCCGATTTTTATATATTTAATTTTTAAAAATTATCCTTAATAATTTCTATTGATTTTAGCGTATTATTTAATTTAAATTTGTTCATAAACAACTTTTTATTTAAAAAATTTAAATTAATTCTCCGATCATTACCGAAAAAAAAATGTCTCAAAATGGGAATCAAAATATTCATACCAATCAAACAGTTGTAGAAACAGTTGATGAGCAGGTTTCTAATTTAAAATAAATAGATCTTAGACTGTCACCATCGATCTGACTACTGTGGAAAACCGTAATGATCAGAGGAGGGTTCAATGGACAGAAGATACTATTGATAATGAAAACATGGGAAAAAAGAGCTCCAAATGTTGTTGTGTATACAAGAAACCCAAAAATTTTGATGAATCTGATGAATCGGAAAATTCACATGATTGTAATGAAAGAAGTTGTTGGATGGCACCTAAAAGTTATCATAAAAAATCGAACAAAGATACGAAATAATTTTTTATCAATTTGGTATATTAATAATTTTATTATAAAAATAAAACATTTATACTTAAATATAATAAAATACTTTCTAATTTACAAGAAAATGTTGATAAATCGCTTGTATATTATCAAAATTTAGTAAAAAAAGGTTTTTATATTCATTTTAATTTTGCACTAAATATTCCATATATTTTTCAATTTTTCAATAGTTATCTTCATAAACTTATACTAAAATAACAAAAAAATTCGCTATAACTTTAAATAGGTCAACTTATTAGGAATAAGTATAAAATTACGAAAATGTAATTGAATGACAATGAATAATATAAATCTGTAAAAGATATTAGAAATATTTATAGAAAATGGTTATAAATAAACTTTCTAAGAAATTCTTGCAAAAGTTACCCTTATACAATAAAATTTTTTTCACGTTAGATCAAAAAATACTCTTAAATAAGGTGTAGAATTTGATTAAATTAGTTGATGTTTATATTGGTATATAAAGTATAATACAAATCCTGTTAAAAAGTAGTGCAATAAAACATTTTATTTAACATATTTTACTTTCTGTTACACATATCAGACGACAATAAGTTGTAAGAATTAAAGTACGGATATACTACATAAATCTCATTTTTGAATATGTTTTAAAACAGGAAGCTGAAAATCTGATTTTTTGTATTATTCTTATTAGGGAATACATTAATATATATTTATAAATACTTTTTATTAATTAAAATATAAGCAATACGTTTTGCATTCAATATTACATCATTTTCAGATGATATAAGTATCAAATTAAGAGAAAATATCTTAAACTGAATAATAATGATGGTGATTTCATCTTTTAAAAAATTTGAATACAAAGATACTAGATTGGAACTATAGGAGGTAAATTTACGCCTAATAATCTTTTTTTATACATTTGAATAGATTTTTTATTTTTAAATCTCACCATTTCAATTAAATTTCTTTCTTAACTGACAAAGTCAAATTAATTATAGTATTACAGGATGATATAAAATACCCTAAAATCTCGAATATAAGCCGCATTTTGTATAAGCCGCTGTTTAATTCGAGTTACTTAAATCCCCATTATAATGAGAAGCAAGAGTTTTTCATATAAAACAAGAAAAAGCTAGAAGCCGTGAAATACTCGTAAGAACATGATAACAGGCTCGCTGCTACTTTTTAGGCTTTGATGAAAGACAAATCTGGAATTGGCGTAGAGATAAATTGCTTCTTGAACTGTTTAATCTCCGAACTTGCAATATGTGAGGAACAAAGCTGTTTTGATTGCAGTAGGAGGAGGATATGCCAAATTGAATAAAAGGGAACGATCGAAATGTTTAAGTTTATCAAGTATATCGATACAGAGGATATGCCAGATTAGATAACAGATCCACGATCGAAATGTTTAAGTTTATCAACTATATCAATACGGAGGATATGCCAGATTAGATAATAGGGGAACGATCAAAAATTTATGTTTATCAACTATATCGATACGGAGGATATGCCAGATTAGATAACAGGAACGATCGAAATGTTTAAGTTTATCACCTATATCAATACGGAGGATATGCCAGATTGAATAACAAAGAACGATCGAAATCTTTAAGTTTATCAACGATATCCATACGGAGGATATGCCTGATTGGATAACAGGAGAACAATCGAAATTTTTGTTTATCAACTATATCAATACGGAGAAGATGCCAGATTGGATAATAGTGGAACGATCGAAATGTTTAAGTTTATCAACTATATCGATACGGAGGATATGCTAGATTGGAAAACAGTGGAACGATAGAAATGTTTAAGTTTATCAACTATATCAATACGGAGAAGATGCCAGATTGATTAACAGTGGAACGTATCGAAATGTTTAAGTTTATCAACTATATCGATACGGAGGATATGCCAGATTAGATAATAGTAGAACGATCGAAATGTTTAAGTTTATCAACTATATTGATACGGAGGATATGCCAGATTAGATAACAGTGGAACGATCGAAAAGTTTAAGTTTATCAACTATATCGATACGGAGGATATGCCAGATTGAATAACAGGATACCGATTGAAATGTTTAAGTTTATCAACTATATCGATACGGAGGATATGACAGATTAGATAACAGAGAACGATCGAAATGTTTAAGTTTATCAACTATATCGATACGGAGGATATGCCAGATTGAATAACAGGGACACGATCGAAATGTTTAAGTTTATCAACTATATCGATACGGAGGATATGCCAGATTAGATAATAGTAGAACGATCGAAATGTTTAAGTTTATCAACTATATTGATACGGAGGATATGCCAGATTAGATAACAGTGGAACGATCGAAAAGTTTAAGTTTATCAACTATATCGATACGGAGGATATGCCAGATTGAATAACAGGATACCGATTGAAATGTTTAAGTTTATCAACTATATCGATACGGAGGATATGACAGATTAGATAACAGAGAACGATCGAAATGTTTAAGTTTATCAACTATATCGATACGGAGGATATGCCAGATTGAATAACAGGGACACGATCAAAATGTTTAAGTTTATCAACTATATCGATACGGAGGATATGCCAGATTGAATAACAGGGGAACGATCGAAATGTTTAAGTTTATCAACTTTATCAATACGGAGGATATGCCAGATTGGATAACAGTGGAACGATCGAAATGTTTAAGTTTATCAACTATATCGATACGGAGGATACGCCAGATTAGATAACAAGAGAACGATCGAAATGTTTAAGTTTATCAACTAAATCGATACGAAGGATATTCCAGATTGGATAACAGGGGAACGATCGAAATGTTTAAGTTTATCAACTATATCAATACGGAGGAGATGCCAGATTGGATAACAGTGGAACGATCGAAATGTTAAAGTGTATTAACTATATCGATACGGAGGATAGCGCGCATCCTTGCAAAAACACTGAATCCAAACAAGGCCAAAATATTTAAGGCAAGTTCGTGTTGGTGTGAAAATTTCATGAAGCGACGGTGACTAAAATTAAGAGCCAAAAATTAAGTGGGCCAAATATCATCTAAGGATTGGGAATTAAAAAAAGTTAGATTTAGATACCGTGCAGAGATAAAAATTGGAATTAATGATCCTTATATGGCGAAAATGGACGAAGTGCCAGAAATCTTCGACAAGCCCAGTAACCATACATTAGACAGAAGAAAAACATATAATGTGAGGATTGCAACCAGCGGGAAGGAGAAATCTAATTTTAAGTTTGTGTTATGCGTTACCACAGATGGTGGAAAACTTCCGTTAACGGTAATTTTTAAAAGAAAAACGTTACCCAAAAAGAACTGTTTTGCTAGTGGAATCGTATCCAAAGTGAATCCTAAATGATGTATGGACACAAAAATAATGATGAAATGGATAGATGAAATTTGGAACAGAAGATGTGGAGCGTTCTTGAGCCGCAATTAATTGCTAGTTTTAGGTTCTTCACCGGCACATCTAACAGAAGAATATAAGAAAAAAGTTAGGGTCGGAAAAATCTGGTTGGAATTCCTGGAATATTGAAAAAGCTGTTTTATTCTTTGGATCTTACTGTGAATTCTTCCTTTAAACCTAAGGTAAATGAAAAATGGAATACCTGGATTGCGACTGGTCAGCATTAATACCCAAGAGGTGGGTCAATCAAGCTAGCATTTGTAGTAAAATTTGATGCTATTTAAAAGAATCTTGGGATGAAGTGTCAGAAACCTGCATTAAAAACGGATTCAGATGGTCAGCTATTAATAATCAAGAACATAGCGTTATTGCTAGCGCTGACATTGCAATCAATAATAAAATTTCCGGTTCCACAAGCTTTGAAATTTGTTAACGATTAAGATTATATGTCTGAATTTGATAAGCGTTTTGATGGATTTTATTAAACTTTTCTATTATATTTTTATTCAAGGCTTAATAAAAAAATTAAGTCTGATCTTGTGTATAAGCCATATCAAAGTTTTTAAAAATAAAATCATTTTTTTTTCGTATAAACCGTGGCTCATATACCAGATTTTTGGGTAGCTCACTATTTATGTATAATCTTGATTATAATAGTGAAATAAAGACAAAAATAATATTTTAATACTTACGTGATTATTTTAAGAACAATTTGATTTCTTTATCTTATAAAACAAAACTGTAATGTATTAATGCTTATTAGGTTTAAAAAATATTTCATAGAAAATTTCCTCTAATTAGTTATAAATAACATGGTAATAAATAATTGAAAGAAAATTACAAAAATCAATATACTAAAAGCATCTATTGAAACATTTTACGTTTTATTCAATTCAGTAGATAATAATGGCAAATTTATTAATATATCAAATTAATGAGAATTACAGTACTGAAATTCATATTTTCTATGGTATCCATTAATTGGTATGAAGTATGATCCATATATTGAGAAAATATTTTAAAATTTGATTAATTCTAATCATAGTGGTTTAAAAATACCTATATAATATATTTTTAATGGTTGATTAACGTATTTGGTTATATAACTTTAACTATGCGACTATTTCCGGTCATCATTTTTAATTGTTATTAACTCATTGTTTATTTCATCTGTATTTATACAAGTTGATGCCCAGAATGACAAACTATATTACAAAAGAATCTATTCTAAATAAAAAAAACCTTACTATTGATAAATATCGTGATGTTTGAATGATGACCTACGAGTTTCAAACAAAATCTGGAGCATTGTTAGACTTAATATAGTTACTAATAAATAAAAAAAGACTTGTGAATGGAATTTATAACAAGAAAAAACGTTATACATAGTCTTAGAACCCAATAAAATTTTTAAAGATCAGATTGGCTTATCTACAGCAAAATTAAGATCCTCAGTCATTATTCTACTTTAGAAATATAAAAAAACTTTTATACAACCTTCGTCACTTAGACGTATTTTAAAACAAGATTTAATATTTAAAACAAGCAGAATCTCTATAAAAATTGTAAAGTTAACTGCTTTTAACGTATTCATGAGATACTTGAACTATTTGATTATGATAGATCAATAAAATATCTGGTTAATAGATAAAAAAGACTTATCGTTGTTACACCGTTTTTTTCAGAAGATTGTGTTTATTTCACAGCAACAACAACAAAGTCACTGTAAAGGAAGATTTCTTATGCGACAGCATTTAATATTTAAGGTGCAATAATATTTATTCAGCTTTTTTGTCCTTAAGGAAAAATAGTTTTGTATTCTTTGAAAAAGGCATAAAAATAAACAGCTAATATTACAGTTATCAAATTTTGAGGTGAAATCCTATCTTACATATTAAGAACTAAATAAATTTTCTTGATCAGAATAATAATAATTTTAGAGTTTGATATGTAGCGATCCACAGCTTAATAGATTATTACATATAGTGCTTTAAAAATAAATCTACTTTGGGGGAATTATCCAGTGTTAAGTGGCTGAAAGTTGGCATAATCAAGGATATATGAAATATAGAATTACGTTTTATTGACAGAAATATAAGCAAATTACGTCAAAGTTTATAAAATTTTGTTGAGAAGCAAGTAAGACACATGATTTATGGTAGCTAAAAATTTCACAAAAATTTATCAAGATTTGTATTTTTTATATTTTGAAAAAAATCAAATAATACAAGATTTTCTTACTTTGATTAATTGAACCTTTATAATTATTGTAGCATTTACATTATTTTAAATCATTTTAATTCTTATATTTTTGTTTCAAAATATTGAAAAATATATAAATAATAGAGAGTTTTCTACACCTAATGAAAAATAATGGTGAAAAATTACTTATTGAATTCCATTAATTTACAAAGATATATAGGAATTAAAAAATTTTTTTTTTAATTAGTTAACTCATTTTAATTATAAATCAACAAATAAATTCAATATTATAAATTTGTGCATTTGAAAACAAATACAAACATGAACAGGATGATCCAAATATGCAATGCTTCTTTGTAGTTTAAATAAAAGACGCGGTGCATACATAATTGTTTCACTAATCAATACCAAATATTTAAATTTGGCAAATAATTAAAATTTATTAAATATTTAAAAAAGATTAATGATTTTTATTCATAAAAAGTAAAAAAAATACTTGCAGAATAAATTTGGTGTTTAATTTTTGCTCTAAATTCTATTTTTATTTTTTTTATAAAAAGTTTAGATCGATTTTCATAAAAAAATTTAAATATTACTACATCGAGAGTCTGTTAGCAAATTAAAATATCTTTGTTACTTTCGTTTAGTAACTTAATAAAACCAGTTACCAACACTATTTTTTTTAATATTAGGATCTATATATATAAATTTCATGATTTTGATTATGACCATACACCTAATATAAGAACTCGAGATTTTATAGTAATTAGGATTTGGGTAAAATTCTTTAAATCTTTATTAACTCTTCTTGAATCATGATTTTTAATAGTTTAGTAATAAAATTTTATTATAACTATATTTTTTTTTATTTTTGTATAAATAAAGAATATGAAAACATTAAAAAAAACATTTTTGATGTTTGATTATACTTTTCTTTTATAAATAATTTTACTAAGTTTCTTAATTAGTTTTCTAAAAAAAGTTTAAAAATTATAAACATTAATATTTACTATTTAGGGTTGGTAAATTAAAATTAAAATTTTCTAATTAAATACAAATTAGATCTATTTATGAAAATTTTAAGTATCAATATAAATAATTCTTAAGTTATAAAAGAAATATATCCTATAATTTATTTTATATCTAAATGGTGATTTTAATTCATTTTAATTATAGTTTTCAACAAAAAACAAAAATATAGAATTTCATTTGGAAAATATTATATATAAAATAATATAACTAGTATATATTCCGGTTCATAAATGTTTTTTTTTATTTTTTTTTTATATATGTACTGGAAAAGTATACATAATAGATACTATATTTAATCTAGTCTTTTTCTCAAATAAAATTACCTAATTATAAATTCAATAAGTTAAAAAAAAATTCAATTGCGATCATCAAGAATCCTAGAATTTTTAACTATGATTATCAATTTAAAACTAATTTTTCACATTTTAAAAGTAAATCCTTTCTCGAAAATAAAAAGATATAGTAATTATATTAGATCAAAACTAAGAATAAAAATTTAAAAGTATTCTTATAGTATAATAATAGTATTTTGGGTTTATTATACAGTTAAATTTTATCTTATAAATGCTTAGTAAATAATCTATATTTAAAACTGCATTTCAAACACTCATACATTTCATTTTTCTTGTTAAAATAACCTCAAAATGATTATATAATTAATATTCAACTGTTAAAACCAAATTTTTTAATTACAAATTCATTCTTATTTGGTGTTAAAGCTTGTTCATTACAAAAATGAGTAATTTTTAAAACAGATTTCCTATTTAATTAAAATTAAATTCCATATTTGTAGGGTTCTTAACTCTTACGGGGAAATGAGAGTTAATTTTAAGTATTGTTATTGATTTAATATACTTTTAAATTAAAATGCTATTATGAAACTCTATAATTATTACTAAATAAAATTATTTTTTAATTATGTTTCTAGTAATTATATATTATTTTTTGAAAATTATTTTTTAATTATGTTTCTAGTAATTAAATACTATTTTTTGAAAATTATTTTTTAATTATGTTTCTAGTAATTAAATACTATTTTTTGAAAATTATTTTATAATTATGTTTCTAGTAATTATATACTATTTTTTGAAAATTATTTTTTAAAAAATAGATATTACAATATATATTTGAATGTTTACAATCGTAATATTTTGTAAAAATTAACTGAATATATTTTTCTGTGATAGATAATGAAAATTATTTTAAATAAATTAATATATTAAGATGTAATAGAAGAAACACTTAAATCTAAAAATTACGATGAACCTAAAATCTCAAGTATAAGCACCACTTGGCTTTTTGAAATATTTTAGTTTTTTCGTATAAGCAACGTATTAATCCAATATAACCAACTAACTTATTAAATTGTTATAACAAGATCTAAAAACCATCAGAGGAAGCTAGATTTGATTAAATAACTAAAAAGAATCAAAAAAACCCCGGCTGTTGTGTTTTTGAATGAAAAAAAATCCAAAAATGATGCAACGATAAATGATTGCTAATTTCTCAACATTTATGTGCAGTTTAAAAATCTGTCAAAGAAAACAATTAAAAACAATAGTGGTGAATGAGATGTCTAATTGAATAAAAAATCGGTTAGTAAAAGGTTATCCCTAACAAGTTGCAAAACGAAAGGTCAATTTTGGCCGAAAGATTGTCTTTAGAGAAAATAAATATATCTAAGGAAAATTCGTTTATTTATTTAATTTTATAAGTTTTAGACGATTTTTAATTTAAGTTAGACATTAATTTGTAAAAATCAGTAATAAATTTGTAGTCAAATGAATCAAAAATTAGAGGTTCTAACAAAATATTAATAAAGGGATTCATGATCGACATGAATGAAACATTTATGGGGTATAAACAAGCTGCAACTTCTAAGCGGTCACAAAATTAATCAGAAAAAAGTAGGATTTAAATTATAAAGACTGATCATTTAATAATTGATTATAAGTGTATTGTGTCCAAACGTGAATTAAGTCAAACGTTTGTTGATATTTTTTTTAGAGGAAGATTTTAATCAGAAAAAGGCTTTTTTTAATACCGTTTTTGTAAAGAAAAAGTAGGATTTTAATTATAACGACTGATCATTAAATAATTGATTATAAGTGTATTGTGTTTGAACGTGAATAGAGTCAAATGTTTGTTGATATTTTTTTCAAGAGGAAGATTTTAATCAGAAAAAGGCTTTTTATAATACCGTTTTTGTCAAGAAAGCCTTATTGGTTTGATGTAGAGCAAAGTAAATGATTAAAGAAGTTAGGAACATAACCTAGGAGCAGTTTATAATTCTAATTTTCTAATTTTTTTGCTTTATGATTTGTTGCACCTGACTAATGTCATAAAGAAGAATCTAAAGATTTAATGAATCTAATCACAATTCCATTAAGGTTTAAATACTGTATAAACTTTAGATTTTACAGAGAATCATTTTTTGAAATTGAGATTTAGAGTAAATTTTGGAGTTGGGCTATAAAGCCATGAAAAGTCAATTTTTCAGATAGATTTACTTTTATATAAAAAAATCCTTAGGATCAGGTTTCGTTTAGATGCTCATAATGAATTTAGACTTAAGAGAATTTCTAATTATCAAAATCATCAAGTTCTTATCTTCAAAATGTCAGATAAAGATTTTGATAATAATTTTAATAAAATTACAAAATAAGAAAAATTTCATTAAAACTGCTGAATTAAAGTTTATTATTTTTCCGTTTATATTTATTTTATTTATATCTACTTACTAAAATCATAATTTTAGTGCTGGTTTTTGAATATAAATGTCCTAAGGTAATTAAAAAATAAACTTGATTTTTCTTACAGATGGCAACTTTAATTTGCTATTTATATTAAAAAATATTTCCATACTCGATTATATATTCAGAAAGGATTGTTGATGACATTATCAAATTATAATTTATAAACATTTACAAAAATTGCTGTTTGTTATTGGAAAAGCTTTTTCGAAGAATAAAATTATTTAATTATAATGATACAATTTTAATTTTGATATTAAAATATGTTAAAATTCTCCTTTTACATAGTGTCATAAAAACTTTTAATATCATTATTGCTAATAATATTAAAACTTAAAATAATTAGATTATTAGTTTTTGTGCTTTATTCCCAAAAATATGTGGAAAATTTATCCATCAAATCAATATTATAAAGTAGAACCCTTAGCTTAATATTTTTTAAGGAATCTTTAGTAATATTAAGTAAGTATTTATCAAGGTTGAAATAGAAATTGTACTAAATTGGAATTAATTTTATAAAATATAAAATCCTCATTTAATAATTTTCTAGCATTAAATACCTGGATCATGTATATTATACGACTTCTAGGTAACATGTATATTTTACGATTTCTGAACAAAAACCATAAAATAAAAATGCAATTAATTTAATGGTTAGAAGACCAATCAGCATTATAATAGTTCTTTCCCTCATATTACCCTTCTACACAAACTCACAAAGCAAACTTGCCAAATGTGATCTATTTGCACCCTTCATTGCTTTAATTTTTTGTTTCGTTTGGCCCCAATATGATTCTACGTGATGAGTATGAACAAGAGTTTTTGAATCTACAAAATAAAATGAAAGATTAACCGTAGCATGTTTAAACCCTAGCCTTCCTTGAATCTATTTATATGCCGCATATTCGTCGGTATAAATTATAGTCATTGGCCAGCAAACACGATTAATAATTTCAATTAGTTTATCAGCAAAACGATCAGAAACCACTTCCATATATCCTTTGGCTGGCGTATAACTACTATTTACAATTCCAAAAACCCAAATTTGCTCTCTTGGTGATCTACCTCTGTGTGCTTTTACTTTATTAGAAAATAAAGACTCATCGGCTTAACATATGATTTCAGTGCTACCAGGGCGAATCGGATCATTGACAAGATGTGATGAAATAAGTTCACTCAACTTTTCATAAAATTTTTTGATTGAAACTCTGCAAATGCCAAATCTTGTTGCAACCTTGCAAAAGCCTACATCTTCACAATACATTAGAGTAACATTCCACAAATATGCTAAAGATAATCTAAAACCTTAAAAGAAAGTAGCAGTCCTTATACTAACAGCTGATAAAAACTTTGAACAATTCTTATTACAACATGTCCATCATCTTCCATCAATAACATCTTTCTTGTTTCGTTCTTTCAACTATATTCCGTATTCTTAACATGCCATAAAAGGCTTTATCAAGTTTTTATTCTAAGAATCTAGATAACTTGATCCGCGGAAATGCTTCTAATTTTTAGAAGTTGCTCCAATCTTAAAGTACTATTTGACATAAGCTAAAATTGTTAAAAAAATTTATAAAAAAAAGTTATGCGCTTTATACTACTTTTTAAGTCGTATAATATACAAGATCCAAATACCACAATAATAGTAATATCATTTTATCTATAATTTTTGTTAATGCCTATATGATAAATATTTAAAATAACGAAAAATACATTTTTTTTAAAATTGAAAAATTCCAACTTTTTTATAGTCAATTTAGTATTTTCATACAACACGTTTTGAATTATGTTGATTTTCGAAAGCACAAACTAGCAATACATTAAAAATTGTTCAAATTTGTGATATCATGGTATATTTGCATATATTTTTTGCAGATTTATAAATCAGGAGATTTTTTTATATGTTCTATCAAACGCAATTTATTTCATTTCAATTTATATATTTCTAGTTTCATTTTAAATTTATTTAAAAATTTTATCATTAAGTTTCTATAATTATATGGTTGTTTATAAATTTCAAACTAATAATTTAAATTACAAGTTTAAACAAATATTTAAATAAAAAAATGGTAAATATATATTTTAAATTAATTTATTCTATAATTAGTAATTAACTCAAATTTTTTTGAAGTGGATATATAAATATTTAACGATTAATTTATTTTACACAAAATGTTTGCAACATAAAAATTAAAAAAAGTTTAATTTTTTTAAAATGGTCCATTTGTACATTTAACACTAAAAGATTAATTTGTTGAAAAAGTTGTTGAATTTATAAATTACAAAAATATATATTTATATATAAAAATAAAAAATATTAGTATTCTCATAAATATTTTTATATGTATATTTTACCCATTATTGAAAACTAAATTAGATAAAATTATATATTCTTTGTGATTTTCAACTCTTTTGAGCTATAATCACAACTTAAACAATTACTTTATTGCAATTTTTACCAATAAAATGTTGAATTTTGTATATTTTTTGTGGTTAAATTCTATATTTAATACAGTTGTATTGACATATTTCTTTCATCTAAAAAATAATTATGTATGATATTTAAAAATAGAAAAAAAATACTTATTATATCTGTTTAAACTTTGTTAAATGCAATTAAATTGCGCATTATACTGCTTTTAAACTAGATTCTCGATAGTTTCTTGAAATTATCTGGTGTATGATAAACTTTCTATAAATATATTTAAGATATGCTTCTATAGTAAAGAACAACTAATTTTTAATTCAACACTCTATATAAGGAGTTTTTTTAATGTTTATATTCGATGGAGTGAGTTTAATAAAACTGTCTATGAGAATAACTAGTTCATGATTTATGCGTTATATAAACGGCTATTTAATCTGATGGTAACAAAGTTACTTTAAATAGCGTTTTTAAAGTGTTAAACCAATTACCAAGATATTTTTAAACATATCCTTCATTTGGATATATTTCCAATGAAATTAATTTATTATATAAGATCTTCATTTTATTTCCTAAAATTTTGAATAATTTTTTGTTATTAAAAATTAAAATTTTCTTCATATTAATTTTATAAACAGCTATATTTCCTTATACAGTAAAACCTCGAAATTTCGCCCAAGTTGGGACAGAGACAAATGGTGGCGAAATTGAGAGGTTGGCGAAATTAAGAAACATCAGAAAAATAATTAAATAAAAGTAAAAAATCAAACCCTTTTAATCAGATAGTCTACTATTTTTACCCTTTTCTCAATAGCAGATAATCTTTTAATGCATGCTTTATAAAGATTCAGATCCACTATTGTCCATTCCTCGCTCTTAGAATTCAAATATAAAATGATT
>CAKKLC010005111.1:4079-17084 GCA_918559645.1 Ceratonova shasta | reverse complement strand
GGGGGGGAACTGAAGAAGTGCCATTTATTGGATAAGATTAACTATTTTGAATGATTTATCAACAGTTACAAATATTTATTATTAACAAAAAAAAACAAATTTAAAAAATTAAAAAAAAAATCACTATTAAATTTAAGGTTTAAAACAGGGGTCTCAAACTCAAGCTATAATGAGGACAGTGTTTTACAAAAAAAACCATATGGGCCGCATGACTGAAAAAATTTTATACAATAATTCAAACACATAAATCTATATGTTAAAAGGAAAATTTATAATTTTATAAAACACTAGACTTCTAAAGTTAAGGATTATCAAATTTTATTTTAATATTTTAGCATTTACTATGCTTCTTTCTTAAATTAAAATAATAAAGTTATAGTTACTTTAAAATCAATTCATTTTTGCCTACTTACCTGGCGTCGTTTTGCATAAACCAAGGCATCAATGTTATGTTTAATGTCAAGTGATGAAACCAGTCTTAGAGATGCTTGCAGATTTTTATCAGTAAGCCTAGATCTTAATGGTGATTTGATATATTTCATGGATAAGAAAAGGTGTTCGCAAACATAAGTACTTACAAACATTGCTATCATCCTTGCAGCAGCAAATTGTAACATGGGAAACCTTTTTTTGTAAACAAACTGATAAAATTCTAGAATTCCAACATCTGAATACTTTTGCTTCATTATGAAGTCACATTAAAGATCTACCAATTCTATCTGCAGTTCCTCTGTTATATTTCCAACACAACGGCGAATGGTGTTGCAAAAAAGCTAAAATATGGTTCATGTCTTTTAAATCGTTAAATACAAAACAAACTATTGATGCAAATCTAAAATTATATCTGCATATTCTTTTAGGGACTGTTTTCCGACTTTTCCTAAGGAATTCAAAGTTGATAAATAAGCTAAGTTGCCTACAATAAGCTGTCTTTGAATTAATGACAATTTGACTTTGAATGATTTAACACTGTCATACATCTGTGTAATGACTTTTCTTTTTCCTTAAGTTTTAAATTTAATGCATTCAAATGAACAAAGAAATCTGTCAGAAAGGCAAGGTCCCGAATAAACTAGGCATCTGTATGCTGTGGAACCTCATTCTTTTTTAAGTTTCATGAAAGAATAAATCTCTTCTCTAAGTACAAAAAAGCGATTCAGCACATTTCCACGACTCAGCCATCTACCTTCACTGTGATAAAGAATTTCCCCATATTTGCTTTCTATACTTGCTAGGAAAGCAGTGAAGTGTCGGTGATTTAAGCCTCGTGAACGTATAAAATTTACCGTTTTCATAACCACATCTATGACACCTATCATTTTAATACTTTTGCTATACAGAGCTTCTTGGTACACAATTCAATGTATGCTAATGAAATTGTTATTTGGTACATTGAGCCTTTTTAGTTTGGCCTTCACCAACCCAACAACATTGATTTTTTGTAAACACATAGCTGGCGCTCCATTCGTGACCATTGATATAAGTTTATTCCATGGTAGTCCAGCTTTTTCAAGACACTATTTTAATCCTTTAAATAAATCACGTCTTGTTGTGGTATTCTTCAGTAGTATCAAATCTAGAAATTCTTCCGTTATATTAAATTTATTGTCCACTCCTCTCATAAAAATTGCTCATAATGAAGTATCTACCAAATCATTACTCTCATCAAGAGCGATCGAGAATGCTTCAAAATCTCCAGCCTTTTCAATCAATTGTTTTTTCACATTATCTTCTAATTGGTTATTCTGCTTGCAACTGTACTATCAGACAGACTAATGCTTTTGAATAGTTTCTTTTTATCAGGAATTAAAATTTGGCTTGCTTTCAAAAAACAATCTTTTATGAATGGACCTTCTGTGATAGGTCGCGATTGTTCAGCTATAACCAGGTTAGCTCAAAACTTGTTTTTCTGAATTTTCTGCGAATTTGCTTAAATTTGAAAAAAAGTTTCGTTGATTGGCAAATCCTATTTTAAACTGGTTAACTTTTTCATCTCAAATTTTCCAATATATTTATTAAATTTTTCACGATGCATAGTGTGGTAGTGCCAGCTAAGTTTGAACTCCTTTGGCACTGCGATAGTTTGCTGGCATATAAGGCACTGAATTTCATCTCTCATTTCTATGAAAAAATATAAATTCTCTACTTTTCTTGGAAAACCCTTCTTTCATCAACGAGCTTTCTTTTTGTAGATAACCAAGTCATTTTGTGATAGGTATAACAAATATTAGATATGCCAATTATTATTTATAAAAAAAAAGAATTTTTTTAAATAAATAAACTGTTTTCGATAAGATTCATAAGAAAAACGTATTAAAGCTATTATTAAATTGTACTAGACGCCATATGTATAAATAAAAATAATTTAAAAGATAATTTTTATTTTTAAAGCCATTTATGTCTTTAATTGTTTAATAAGTTTGGTTAAATTACAATCTATGTTTTTTCGTTGCGATCCGTCAAATTAACGCATCGGGCCAAGTGTTTGAGACCCCTGGTTTAAATTATTTTAATTCTAGTAATTGTTTAACTTATTAGATTGAATGGAAGAAGTGCTTATTTTTTACTATATACTCATTAGTTAGTTATAACTTGATATCTCATCTGAATTTCTATTTTTGTATTATTTGAAGGCAGTTTTTGATACAAAATCAATAAAAAATTTCTAATTATTAATAATTTGCTTCAATTAACTTGAATTAAGTATTCACAATAATAGTATGAAAATAAAAAACCCTTAAAACTAATTAAACAATTTACAGTGATTGTGTTATAAAGCATTTTTTTTATAGGCTATAATAATATAATTTGATGAAGATTTCACCAAGTAAATATTATTTTAAAATTTTGTCAAATAAATTAGTAAGACTTTTTTATTGGATAGATAAAAAATAAAATACTAGTATTACATGATTTATTTTTTTTAAATATTTTTTGTTGAGCATTTATTCTTCAAATCACCTTGTATTAATTTCTGTCGATAAATGAATGCAATTATATATAAAAAAATTTTGCGATATCATTTTAAACAATTTCATTCAAACGAACATGCTTAAAAGAAATAATATATGTAAAATTTTAATAATTTATAGGTTCATTATAAAATTTTTAGTTTAAACTTAATTTTAGTGAATTGAAGATAATCAAAAGTAAGGACTAAAATATGTAAGAGATAATATTATTAATATCTCTAGTTGAAAATATAATTCAGTTAGATAAGCAAAATTGTGCATTTTTTGGGAAATCTTTGAATTAAGATTAGCCATGGGAAGAGTACAAAAATTGAATTTATTAGATGAACATAAAGTGTTATCTACAGAAAAAATAAAAACAACTGAATTCCGAAAAAACGGATTTACACACAAATTTGCGGGATTCATAAAAAATAGTGGAGTTCATGGTAATATTGTGACTCATTAAAAATCTTATGGTTTGTATAATATGCCAGACAGAAATGTCAGTAGACAAGGTAAAAAGAAAGAAGTCTTTAAAGAAGTGGATATCTATAAAACCGTGCACTAAAACATTACCACTGACATATAAGTCTATCCTTGAAAGTAATAATTTCGAGTGTAGTAAAATTTTATTAGCTTTATATAAATACATTAAGGTAGACAAAGATGGCAATATTTAGAAAGAGATTGGTGTTGATAGGAAAATAATTGGTCACATTGTTCGATTATTTGAGAGAAGTTATAGTTAAAGCCTTTCTTTGGAAGAAAAAAAATTTGAGCTAGCGTCTCCTTTAGCAATTAAATCTGTTTTAGAATTAGATGAATCGATTTTTTAAAAGAAAATATTAAAGAGGTAGGTTATTTAATAACTAAAGGTTTATAGGAGGAATTTAGCACAATATACGAAATTACTTTATAGTTGCTGCCCAAATCGAAAGGGCGCTACTATTGCGGGTATTTTAGAAAGATTTACACTTCCCATAAACAGTTGTAATAACTTATTTTTGAAGAGATTACAGAAAGATTTATACTTTCCACAAACAGTTCTAATAACTTTAATTTGAAGAGATTATAGAAAGATTTATACTTTCCATAAACAGTTGTAATAACTTATTATTGTGGGTATTTTAGAAAGATTTATACTACCCACAAATAGTTGTAATAATATATCTTTGAAGATATTATAGAAAGATTTATACTTCCCACAAACAGTTGTAATAACTTTAATTTGAAGAGATTATAGAAAGATTTATACTTCCCACAAACAGTTGTAATAACTTATCTTTGAAGATATTATAGAAAGATTTATACTTCCCACAAACAGCTGTAATAACTAATTTTTGAAGAGATTATAGAAAGATTTATACTTCCCACAAACAGTTCTAATAACTTTAATTTGAAGAGATTATAGAAAGATTTTTACTTCCCATAAACAGTTGTAATAACTTATCTTTGAAGATATTATAGAAAGATTTATACTTCCCACAAACAGTTGTAATAAATTATTTTTAAAGAGATTATAGAAAGATTTATGCTTCCCACAAACAGTTGTAATAACTTATCTTTGAAGAGATTATAGAAAGATTTATACTTCCCACAAACAGTTGTAATAACTAATTTTTGAAGAGATTATAAAAAAGTTATTTCTAATTCTAACTTAAATTTAGAACATATAACAACTATTTATTCTCAACACTTTTCAGACCTGCTGGACAGTTCAATCCATACTCAAGATATAGAGGGACTTTGGGTAAGATCTGAATACTTTCTAAATTAAAAAAGCGGGGCTTCAGCAGCACAGAGAATCAGTTATCTCTTATAATTTTAGTGGATGCATCGGGTTGATAAAAAATACCGCTTTGCAAGTTACTTATATCATTAAATTACAATATTTTTTAATTTTATCGTTTCTGCTTATTTTTCATTAAAATATTCTCCCAGGAATTAACAATTTTCCCAAAAATGTTCGATTTTACTCATCCATCACATTTAAAATGAATAATCCATGTTGAAACATTAAATAAAATTTTTCACGTTGAAGAACACTGATTAATGGAAAATATTTAAAAATATTTGTGAATAATATAAAATTAAAAGAACCTTGTTTATTTTATAAGATTATTAAAACTAAAAATTTATGAAAATTTTATGACTATAAATAAGGTGCTGAAAAACTCCATAATATTTTGTCGTATTAGCTTTAATTCTTTCAGAGGAAAATGAATTCAAACTGCTTATTTTTATATTAATTAAATCACTAAAAAAAGTTAATTTTAGGACTAGTCTCATTTAGTTCTTATATATATGTATAATTATTTAGATTTTTCAAAATATAAATGTCTAAATTAGTTCTTGGATGATAGAAAACAATTAGACTTACAATTATTAGTTTAAAGAACTTTATATTTATAAAATTAGAGTTTCAAAGTCAATCTTCTTTCAAAAAATTATCAATTTTTGTTAATTGTATTTCTGATGATTAAACAACTATTTAATGGAAGTATGATGAAATCATTTAAGTAATTGCTCAAATATCTATAATGTTGGAAATTAGTTTTTTAAAATTATATACATATATATCTTAAAGTTAAATCTCAACATATTACCAATAATATTATGAATATTCATTTACCTTTTTAAATGAGTTGGAAGATGATTTCTGATTTTAAATTACTTTTAAGATAAACGATTTAAATCTAAAAAAAACAAAATTTAAAAGATACTGTATTAATATTGACGCTAACAATTTATGTCTAAAACCAGTGAAGAGAACTTTTTTTTCAAGTTTAATTATAATAAATAATTGAATCTAATGATAAAATAAGATTTTTATTACTTTTCTTACTTCTAGAGTTCTTTTGAAGTTCTATTAATTGATATTTTATAAATATTTCTAATCTAAACATTAATAATTATAAGCCAATATAATCATTTTGTTTCAATTTAAAATTTAATAATTTAAGAAAAACTAGAAATTCCTATATCAATCAAATTAATATTTTTATTAAATTCTTTTTAAAATACATCATAAACTGTTTTAATTAAATAAAAATGATTCTTTTTAAATTGATCTTTAAAACTCGGTAAAATCCAACAAAAGTTTCTAAGTATTATACACCCTATTTAGGACATAATCGAAATTTTGATAAAATTTATTAAATTACTGTTTTTATATTCCATATAAAAAAATATATATCAACAAAGATGATGGTTGCTTATGATTATAATACTCCATGTAAAATCTGATTAACTTAAAACCTTTTATTTATGTATTAATTTTTAATTATATTTATAAATATAAAATATGCTATATCTATTCAAAATTGCTAATAAACTCTAATTCTTAGCTAATTATCCTTCAATATAGCTAAATAAAATATTAGTTAAATTCATAATTTAATTTTTATTTTCTAAAATATATTAATTAACATTTTTAAACAAATTCAAAGTATATTTATAACTATTTATTAAAATTAGATATCATAATTTGCTACATATATTTATTTAAGCATATGGATTGGAAATATGTAACAACATATTTAATATGTATTTTCTCTTTACTTTTATTTTATATTATAAAGTACATAAATGTTATAACTAAGCTATCTTGTTCGTTCTTTGACTACAAATAATCAAAAGCACCCATTATCTCACAACAATATTTCATTTATTGATAATCACAACGGGTTCTTTTTATTTTTTCAGACTATCTACTCCTATGCAGGTAAAATATTGTAATTTTATAAAGCTATGGAGATTACTAAAGAAATATTTAAAAGATTTCAAATACTTTCTAGTCGAAAATATTTAAATTATTTTTCATTGGTTTTGGGATATTTAAGCAACTTTATATATCTAACTACATACTATTTTGAAGTTTATAATTTGCTATTTTTTAGGTTGAAAGTGAACAATTTAATGTATCGTACACAGTTTTATGGCTTGGAAATAACTTGATTCACATTATTTACTATTCAACTATTTTTTACCTTGAATATATGATTCTAAAGAGAAAACAATTTCATTCAAAAGGCGGTTTCTTAGCATTGATCATATACGGTATCTTAATGACATTATTAACCATAATATTTATAATGATAACTGCTTGTAAGCCAATTATATAATTTTTAGGGGGAATTATAATTCTAACAAACTTAAAAGATACTGAATCAGGCTACAATTTATTTATTTATGTTTTTAATATAATTGATTGGATCTCAATTGTACTAAAAGCATTTTCAATGTTGGTTTTTACCCTTTTTACATTTTCGAATCATGAAAAAACTTTTGAATTATAAAATTAAATTAATAAAGATAATGAATGTGAATTTTGTTGATTTTTCTTTTTCATAAAATATTATTAAATTTAAATATTTATAAACAACCTAAATTATTTCATATTTAAATCATCATTATAAATTACTCAATTCTCATTATTAGTTATTATTTTATATATCAATATCTAAAAATTTACGTATTTGTTTTAGAAAATTTCAGTAATAAAATTTTTTTATCAATTTAAAAATTCATGAAATATTATTTACCTTATAAAAAATTTAAAATCATTCTAATAGTATAAAAAATAATAATAATTTGTTAATAGATTTAAATCTATAAAAATAAACATCACCCATTCGAATATACAAAAGATTCTTTTTACAAGCATCAATTTAAATCCTCCATTTTTAATTTTATGTAGATAAAATAAAGCGACTACTATAAAATTTATAAAGATTTACTTGAAACTATTGAAAAATAAGACAAGATAATTATGGATACAAATATAATTTTTAAAACTAAGATTATCAATGACCCATTAATTTTGTAATAAAACTGTAGAGATAATATCAATTCTAGTATAAAGTATAGAGTTGTAAGACTAAGAAATATGAAAGTAATAATATTATGTGGGATTTGATAAATTCCTTCTAGCTAATTATTTAATATCTAAATACTGGGAAATAAAAGATGATAGGAAGAAAAAAAACTCCTCCGTATCCTAATATAAGGGTTAATTTATTCATCGTTGAATAATTTGTTAGACTTTTTAATTGTCTAAAACGAGCTTTTATTGTAGGAAAGGCTATATAATATTTTAATTATAATACTGACAAGTACAAAACATAAAATTAGAGTTTGATAGACTGGTGATGCATGTTTATTTAATGCTAATATGCTGATCATTTCTGGTTTTAAATCGTATGTTTGTGTAAAATTAGCTATTAAATATCTAAAAGGTTAAAATAGAATACAATAAAAAATGAGCAATCGTAAGTATGATAACGGAAACCAAAACTAATATATGAGGATAATGACCATTTAAAAATTTTTTTAAAAATCTATATAGCATCCTTACAAATCAAATACACTTGACAATTATTATTTTAACTTAAATGTTAGAAATTTTAGCCATTTTAATATATTTGTGACTTAAAGATTTAATTAAGGCATTTGTATAAATATAAAAATAATTTTATATAAGAATTATAAATATTTTAGTATTTCTAAAAAATAATATTGAAAACAATATTATAGTAAATTTGAATATTCTAAAACGAATTATTAATTTTATTTTCATAATATGATTAATTTCGTATAATTTGTTTTAAAAGAAGAATATTTTATGATATTGTATAAAGTATTAGAAAATTTTGAAATAAAGTAATAGACTAAACAAATTTGTATAATAAATTATATTCTTTAAAGCTAATTCAAGGCTAGATGTGTTTATAAAACAAAAAAATATATATATAACCATAAAATAATCAAATTAAACAATAAATATTATATTTATTTTAAATAAAATATTAAAGATAAAATTAACTATTCATTAATATCATCTATCATTATTTTTGATAATTTAAAAGTAGAATTTACTACAATTATGAATCTATTCAAGATATATAAAAGTTTTTTTTGTTTAATTTATCAAACAAAAATTTTATATTTAATAAGAGTATGAATTATTTATATCAAGATAATTGAACCTTAATTCCAATGTAAAATACACACGTATAATTAAATTCTTTTAATATTGTATAAGATCTTTTCATTCTACAGTTATTAGACTGATTGCTTAAAAATAATAAAAATTTTTGATTTTGAACTTTGTAAATGATTTAAGTTTATTCTATATTCAATATATATATGTTTTCGAAATGTTTCTAGTTAAATCTATAAAAAAATATTTGATAAATATTATAATTATTAATCATCTTTTTATTCGGAGGTTTTTATTTTAGGTTTTTTCAGTCATTTTGACAATTGATATGCTATTTTTAAGTTATAAAAAGTCAAGTATTAAAAATATGCATTAAAAAGATACTTATTCAAGATAAGTGTTAAAGAAAACTCAAAAACAGCAAATTAACTAATAAAAATAATGCTAGTTTGAATAAATATTAACTGAATTATTTTTCCCAATATTTAATAATATTATTATCTGAATTATACAGAAATGCATAATTATAAAAAAATGTTCTTTATTATTAATTTCAAAATAAACATAATTCTGAATAGTTATAAATATAAGAATGATTAAAGTAATGTTCTTATATCTGAATCAATTTCTTGTCAACATGAATCGTAAAGAAATTTAATCTTTGTTCTGACAAATAATTTATGAATTTTTTAAATGTAAAATAAAATGTGCGATATAAATAATATTTTTTATTTTTAAAATTTCTTAAATATATCAGAACATAAAATAGTTGCCGTAATATTAATTTTAATTGAATATTTTTATAATTATATTGGCAAATAAATAAGAAATATATTTGGGTAAGCTAGTAACTATACTTCATTATTCATTTCCACGGACAACGTAATTTTTTATATAAAATCGCTCAAATGATATTTTAGTTTAAATAATTGTATTAAAATTCACATTTTATCTTGTATTAGAGTTGATAATAATCACATTTTTTTACTCTATTTTTTAGATGCTGCATGAACTCGTTAAATGTATCAACCATATTTCCAAACTACGTAAGTTTCAGATTCATGTAAAACAGTTTAAGTATGGCTAATTATGATGTAAATTCATACATAAAATATAGTTAAATAACATAGTAAATAATATTTTATTTTTCTTATACTCTAAATAATGTTGAGTTTCTTGTTTTAAGATCATTTAACTATAATAAGACTGACATAATCTTGTTAACAACTTCATCCATGGCCAAAATTGTTTTAAATGTTAATGCAATGAAGATAAACACTAATTTAAACAATTTTTTCAGAAAGTTTAACATATAAGATATGAATTCTCTAAACTTAAGTAGATCTAAAATAATTTTAACAATTTAAGATAGAAAAATATGACTATCATAAATAACAAATGAGTTATGGTTCTAAATTTAATTATAAATATAGAATTATATATTTTATGAATTTTTCTCGTATGTAATATAAATTAATTCATCTTGAAATCTTTTATGTAATAAGTTTTAACTTTATCAGTTTAATGATGTTTATAAAAAAGCCGCTACTTTATTTTTGGTGTTAAAAATAATGATTATAAATTATACGTAACTTCATTATTTTTTTACTGAGATTAAATAAGACTAATCTTTATATATATTTCATCTTCAAATAAAATCTATGATTTCATTAAAAATAATATCAGGTTCAATAGAAAAGTCAGTATCTTTTTTTTAACCCATTGTTACATACATTTTCTTAAAGAAACATAAAATTTGATGTTTTCAAAATATATAGTAAATTAAAAGATTCTCTAAAGTGTTCAATGTCATAAATTTTACATAACAATTTCTAAAAAAATTTATAAAAACCTTTATTCTCACGTTTTGTTACACTCTATATGCTGTTTGATTATTTAAAATTTAAAAAAAATAATTATTTTATTACCAATACAGAAACAACTTTTCATGCAACTTTCATAAAAAAGTGTATTTTTTTTATATATAGAAATAATATACAAAAATTGATATTCAAACAGTGTGCTACAATTCATTTCCTCTTTGATTATTTAAATTTTAAAAAAATTAATTATTTTATTACCAATACAGAAACAACTTATTCATGTAACTTTTATAAAAAAGTTTATTTTGTTTTATATATAAAAATAATATACAAAATGTATTATTCTCACAGTTTGCTACAATTAATTTCCTCTTTAATTATTTAAAATTTTAAAAAAGCTAATTATTTTATTACTAGTACAGAAACATAAATTTTGAATGCAAATTACATTAAAAAGTTTAGTTTGTTTAATATATAGAAATAATATACAAAATGTATTATTCTCACAGTTTGCTACAATTCATTTCCTCTTTAATTATTTAAAATTTTAAAAAAGCTAATTATTTTATTACTAGTACAGAAACATAAATTTTGAATGCAAATTACATTAAAAAGTTTAGTTTGTTTAATATATAGAAATAACTGTATAAAAACCTTTATTCTCACAGTTTGCTACAATTCATTTCCTCTTTGATTATTTAAATTTTAATAAAAGTTAATTACTTTATTACCAATACAGAAACATAACTTTTTCATGCAACTTTCATAAAAAAGTGTATTTTGTCTAATATATATAAAAAAACCTGTATTATCACAGTTTTTTACAATTCATCTGCTTTTTGATTATTCAAAATTTAAAAAAAGCTAATTATTCTATTACCAGTACAGAAACATAAATTTTGAATGCAACTTTCATAAAAAAGTGTATTTTGTTTTATATATATATATAAATAATATACAAAAATTATTATTCTCACAGTTCGCTACAATTAATTTCCTGTCTGAATATTTAAAAATTTCAAAGTTAATATTTTATTACCATTACAGAAACATAATTTTTAAATGCAAATTTCGTAAAAAAATTTAGTTTGTTTTATATATAGAAATAATATACAAAATTTATTATTCTCACAGTTTGCTACAATTCATTTCGTCTTTGAATTTTTAAATTTTAAAAAAAGTTAATTATTTTATTACCAATACAGAAGCATAACTTTTTCATGCAAATTTCATATAAAAGTGTATTTTGTTTTATATATAGAAAAAACTGTACAAAAACCTTTATTATCACAGTTTTCTACAATTCATCTGCTTTTTGATTATTCAAAATTTAAAAAAAATAATTATTTTATTACCAATACAGAAACAACTTTTTAATGCAACAATCATAAAAAAGTGTAGCTTCTTTTATGTACAGAAAAAACTGTACACAAATCTTTATTCTATAAGTTTGCTACAATTCATTTCCTCTTTGAATAATTAAAAATTTCCAAATTAATTTTTTATTACCAGTACAGAAACATAATTTTTTAATGCAAATATCATAAAAAAGTGGTTTGTTTTAGATCATTGATGCCCAAACTTATTTTTACCTGGGCCAAAAAATTAAATTTAGATTATTCGGCTGGCCAAAAATTTTTTTTTTGCTTTCATATTAAAAAGTATTAATGCAAATAATACAAAAGATTGAAATTAAGTATAACTATATTTTATTACTGATTAAATTTAATTCATTTTCAATTCAGTTTTGTATAAAATTAAAGAAAAATATATTATATTTAATTGTTCTGCGATGGATGGGCTTGGATGGTAGATGCCAGTTTTGTAATATTTGGTTCAATTTTTGATGTAGCAATTCTTAAAATGTCTTGCAAATGTTTAACTGATAGTTTGTTTCTGTTGTTCGTTTTAGCATTTTTCATTTTTGAATAAGTTTGTTAGCATATGTATGAACTGCCAAAAATTGACAACATTTTTGATGCAAATTTTTTCAAATTTTAAAAATTTTCCTTCGATAGTCCTTGATAAAACATTATCAATGTTTTTTCAGTGAAACTTACTTTCAAACTATTGGTACTATGTAATTGGCACAGCTCAAGCTGTACATCTGAAAATGCTTCATCGTCGTCAAATGTAAACGGATTTTCAAATAGTGCTATTTCATTTGATATGTAGACAAAATCCGAAAATCTTTCTTCCATGTTTCTTATCAATATTTTTATCGTATCACTAAATATATTAATTGGAATATAAGCTTTTAGTTCACAAATTTTTTTTAATTTATCAC
>CAKKLC010005110.1:0-27428 GCA_918559645.1 Ceratonova shasta | reverse complement strand
ATTTAACTAAAAAATTATATATAATTTTATTTTTGCGTTCAAAAATGTGGCGAATTAGAGAATATGGCGAATTAGAGAATATTTACTGTATTATTATAAATAAAATTTATAAATTACCATTCAATCCTGAATTTAACCGACTTTGTAGGTTAAAATTTTATTTTATTAAGAATTAATAATTTTAAGGATCATTTTATTAATAATTTCAAGTATAATTTTATTATTCATTTCGTATATAATTTTATTATTAATTTGAAGTATAATTTTATTATCAATTTCAAGTATAATTCTATTATCAATTTCAAGTATAATTCTATTATCAATTTCAAGTATAATTCTATTATCAATTTCAAGTATAATTTTATTATTAATTTAAAGTATAATTTCATCAAGATTTTGAAGTATAATTTTATTAGTAATTTGAAGGATAATTTCATCAAGATTTTAAAGTATAAATTTATTAAAAATTAATATTTTTGAGTATAATTTTATAAATAATTTTGGATCAGGGAATATTTATTTAACAAAAAACTTAAGCTTTATGAAAATAAAAGGAATTTGAAGATTATGTTAGAAAATCAAGTGCTGGAGAATTATTAAACTAGTCTCACTACAAAAAATTGTTCAGACACGAAATAAAATTTTCAACTTGTAAACTTTCAATGAAAATTGAAAAAAAGAGTTGTTGTATCTAAAAATACTGTTGTTGGTTTTACAACAAAGAATGCTTATCAAGATATAAAAGAACTTCTATATTAGCATATTCATTTTAAGAGATTTAAATGTAGGTTTCCGTGTTAGCCTGAGGGTTTTAGCCAGAATAGCTGAAAGCAGCCTTGTCATAGTAATATAAAAACTTGGGAATAATTAGGTAAATCTGCAGAAAGTTGTAATAAAGTTAGTTGTTTTAATGAAAAAAGAAAACATTGAAACGCACAAATTTGGATGAATAAATAAAATTGTCCACCTTGAAGAGATTATGCTAAATTATAAGGGTAAAAGTCATCGTGAACGCTCCTTAGTAAACAAAACTAAACCAATATGCATTGTTGAGCATAATGAAATGTTGGGAGCTATTGAACATGTGTGGGATGAAGTAATCTATGACAGAAAATCGTCTAACATGTTCCGATTGTCATTAAACATGTTCAAGAATTTCCAATTATACTAAACCGATGAACTGAAAAGTTATCTTGCACGAAGGAAATTTAATTTTACTCACTTTACAGTATGTCATAAGTGGCATCCCGTTTTTTCGCCAAATTTATTTTTTACGTAAAAACCGTTTTTTCGCCAAAATTAATTATTAATTTTAAAAATAAAGTAAATTTTAACTTTTAATCATTATTAAAATCTTTCCACCTTACTAAGTCATTCAATATTCTTAAATATTGTTCTACTTCATATGTCTTGATCTAAAACATATATATGCAATAGCTTTTAATATTCAAGTTTATTTTTCTTTAAAGCTATTCTTCCACCTCGACTTTGAATAATTTTTATGTGCGATAATTCTTCTTCTATTTACAATAAACGAATAAAACGTGCAATATTCGGGTGTGCAATATTAGCCCTGTTGTTAAAACTTTTATGAAAAGATTCAACTCCATTATTAGTTCTCGTTAATCCTTTTAAAACCCTATCATAACAATTCCATAGATTTAAATTGAATATAGAAGCCTTATCAATAGTGCCTAAATATGTTTTTTCATAATAAATTATAAAACTTTGTAATTTTTTATAAGTTTTGTTCTCTTATTATGTTGGTTATATGCTCGTAATATTTGTTTAGGATTAATAAATATTAGATTCAAAAATATTCTTAAAAGACTTTTAATATTCATATCATTTAGATAATAATTTTGTAAATTATATTTCTGTATATTTCTCCATAATGATTGACTATAATGAAAAATACAGCCGTTTACAACCGACTCTTCAAATATTAATGTTACCGCATTGATCGCAGCCATTTCGAAATCTATTATAATTATTTGAGATTTAAATTCGTCATTTCTTTTATCTTAGTAAACACTTTTTCGGATATTCTTTGAGTTTTATTATTTAATAGAACATATATTAAAGGTATTGTTGTATCAAAGCAAAAGGAACTAAATGAGTAAATTTGATAAAATTCATTAGGACAAGTCTTAAATGTACGTCTAATAATATAGTATGTGCCTTTTTTATCAGTTCTAAATTTATTACTGAAAAGAATATAATGAAGCGATCATTATCATTTATACCACTGTCGTATTGTAAAAATCTTGTTCCTGATATTGTAAATTGCAATATTTCGGGAATATCATGATCATCATTTTGTAGTGGATTAAGAAGGTAATTACGAGTACGCGTTATTTTATCCTTAAGTGTAATAGTAAGAGGCATGACTTTTATTTCATTTTTATTTAAATTGGCTGTAGATATTGTAATAATATCAATTGTATTATCATTTGAACTCATTGCTCTTGTCGTCATATAATTTTTGGCTTTTAGCTTATTAATATTAGCAATATCATCTTCATGATTATGTGGAGGGTATTTTACGATAGCATTATCACTTTTGTACAAGATTCGTCCCTTACAGGTTCTTATTCAGCACCTGTATCTTGTTAAATTGTTCATAGTAGTTTCGAAATTATAAATATAGTTCTCATATTCAAGAACAGTCGTGTCTCTTTAAATTTTTAATAAATTCAATAGGGGATTTTAATTTTTAATGATAAAAATTTTAGGCGAAAAAACGGTTTACTCATAAGTATACATTCATTGACTCTATAACGAAAGAATAAAGGACGCAAGCAATCAATTACAAGCTTCAAGACTAAGCTAAAATATCAAATTTTGTTGAGAAATGCAAAAAAACAAAATTAAGATGCAATTTTTTACTGAATTTGTTTGGTTTTTGAATAACAAGTTTGATTTACTGGAAAAAATAATTCTTTTAATTAAATTTATATTTGAATTTTATTGATTTTTTTTTACTGATAGCATATTTGGTATTTAATTTTCACTCATCAGTAAATTCAAGTGTAATTTTATTCAGAATTTTAATTATAATGTTATTCAAAATTATGATGTTATTAACAATTTGAATTATAATTTTATTAATAATTATATTAATAATTATGTTAATAATCATAATTGTATTAATAATTATATTATTAATTATAATTGTATTAATAATTATATTAATAATTCAAATTGTATTAATAATTATAATTGTATTAATAATTATGTTAATAATTTTAATTATAATTTTATTAATAATTATATTAATAATTTGAATTATAATAATATTTTGAATTATAATTTTATTGATAATTATATTAATAATTATAATTGTATTAATAATTATATTAATAATTATAATTGTATTAATAATTATATTAATAATTATAATTGTATTAATAATTATATTAATAATTTGAATTATAATAATATTTTGAATTATAATTTTATTAATAATTTGAATTATAATTATATTAATATTTTGAATTATAATTTTATTGATAATTATATTAATAATTATAATTGTATTAATAATTATATTAATAATTTGAATTATAATTATATTAATAATTATATTAATAATTTGAATTATATTAATATTTTGAATTATAATTTTATTGATAATTATATTAATAATTATAATTGTATTAATAATTATATTAATAATTTGAATTATGTTTTTATTGATAATTCAATTAATAATTATAATTGTTTTAATAATTATATCAATAATTTTAATTAAAATTTAATTAATAATAATTTTATTAATTATTTAGAGTATAATTTTATCGATTATTTCAAGTATAATTTACAGCATTATTTTATCAAGAATTTTATTTATAATTAATAATTTCAAGTAAAATATTATAAAAAAGCTATATTTTCAGCACTAAAATTTAAAAAATGAAGGAACAACATTTTTATGCGCATGCCAAATTAATGGTATTTTTTATATGTAAATGGTATTTAATATATAAAACGATTAAAACCGAATTTTAATCAAATTAAATCATTTTTCAGGTTAAACTTGTTAGTTTTATTTTAATTAAATTTTCGGTTTTTCAGAATTTTTTAATAACACCTATCAATCATAATGTTGAGGAAACTTGGTCATAAGAACACACTTAGAAATCTTTCTTCAAGGAAATTCGAAGAATTATCAAAAGAAAGAAAAGTTCCTACTAATAAATTAAACAGGATAATAACATACGGGGGTTTATTTGGGAAAATTGGATCGCGTATAATATTTGACAAAATTTCACATTCCAACTCTGGGTCCAAATATGAAATGAATGAAAAACTCTCTAGGGAAGTATCAAACGATATTGTTAATGTTATGTGTAAATTAAGAGGGGCCGCCCTAAAATTCGGCCAGATGATTTCAATTCAAGGTATTTTAGTCTATTTTATATACGGCAGATGATACTATAGTACCAAAACATATTCATGAGATATTCGATAGAGTTAGACAAATGGCGGATTATATGCCTTTCAACCAGGTGAACGTATGAATGTTCCAAATTTAAGGCTGTTTTATCGAAAGAATTCGGGAGGAATTGGAAAGAAAATTTCAATAGTTTTGATACTAAACCATTCGCCGCCGCTTCTATAGGCCAGGTGCACTCTGCTTTCTTAAAAGATGGAACTAAAGTTGCAGTGAAAATCCAAGTATAATTTTTTTTATTAAAGTATCCTGATATAGAAAATTCCATTTTAATAGATTTGAGAACTTTATCTTTATTGTTCGAAAGGACAAACTTGTTTCCTCCTGGTATCTTTTGTAAACCTTTTAGGGTTGTTTTTATACAACATGGTGCAAGTAGCTGAAAGGGAATTATTTTGGGAAGTTGATTATAAAAGAGAGGCTGATTACCAGGAGAAGATAAGGTTCTTTCAATAAAATATAAATATAGGGACATGTTAATCAGTCACAAAACTCTTAGTTTGCAATTTTATATTCCAAAAATCATTAAAAATCTTACAAGTAAAAAAGTGATAACTATGGAATACCAAAACGGAGTTAGTATTGATAATTTATTTCTTAACACTGATAGTAAAATTAGAAACCAGGTTTTAACTTTTAATTGATTAGATTTGTAATAATATTATAAACCTGACATTGAACGAATTATTTATATGGAAATGTATGCAAACAGATGCGAATTGGTCCAATTTTTTGTACGATAATGAAACCAATAAGGTATATAACCTTATAAATAAAGGTTATATTATTAGATTTTGGAGCTTCCAAAGATTTTAGTAAAGGTTTTATAGATGATTATATAAACATAATTAGAGGAGCGGCAGACAAGGATAGAGAAAAAGTTATATCGTATTCTAATAAATTGGGATTTTTTTCAGGTTATGAAAATCAAGTATATTTTATAAATTCATTAAAGGAAATGATTTCAGCTCATGTAGAAGCTGTAATGACTCTTGGGTTACCGTTTCATTCTGATAATATTTTTGATTTTAGAGAACAAGATATAACTAAGAAAATAGGTGATTTAGTACCAACTATGCTAAAATATCGACTAAAACCTCCTCCTGAAGATACTTATGCATTACATAGGAAAATGTCTGGAATATTTTTACTATGTTCCAAATTAAATGCAAAGATAGCATGTAAACAATTATTTGAAGATTTATGGAAACAATATAATAATTTATAATAAATGTTTTGGTTATGTACTTTTTTATAATATAAATAATTACATTAAAAATAGTTGTAGGGTGTTTATATAGATAAATGATCATCAATTTAAGGAAATGAAGAACTGGATTTTAAAAAATAAAATATAAATAAATTTATTTATTTACTAAATTCTTATTATTAGAAACCACTTGTTAAGATTTCAAGAAATAAAATTCATAATCATTTGGTTTTAAACTAAAAGTTTATTTTTCACCAGGGATTCCCTTCTTGGTTTATTTTTACTGTTGAAATTTTTTTTTACAAAATAAATACTTTAAAAATACATAGGATCGTTGTAAAAGTATTTGTTTTAATTTAAATCTTACAAAATATTAAAAACAAGCCATAATAATCGCATTTAAATAGTAAGACTTTGTTAGTGTTGTTGTAGTTGAGTTGACATTTAAGTGGAAATATTTAAAATATTTGTGAAAATAGGAGCTAAAATCCAATTAAAATTCCATAATAAGTTAATTAATTTTGATTATTATCAATGTACAGATAATTTTTATTTCATTTCAATTTTTATTCAATCCTACATAAAGAGAGCGTAAATATGTGTATAATTGATATTTAAACATAAATAGATTGTCAAAAATAAATAATAAAGAATAATAAATGGCACTTATACGTTTTCCCCATATTTTATTTAATTTAATTAATTAATATTAATTAATTAAATAATAAAATTATTTAATTATTCTTAAAAAAATAAATTATAATATTTTAAATTTTTATTCTGAAAAAATACAATATTTGATTATTTTAAGGGCTATATTTCTTGTATATGATCAATAAATGCTGCCAAACTATAACCAAATTCTTGACGCCACATGAATTCAAACATATGTTCATCCAAAGTGCTTCTGTGAGTTCCGTAACGCACCTTGTTTCCAGTTTTGCTCTTTTGCCACATAGACTCAACATGATTAATGGTGGCTTGAGTGTCCGGGTCTACAAAGTTCCTGCTATGATTTACTATCTGATGCAAGTAACCTACATCAGAAAGAGTATCATAGATTTTGGCACAATCTGAATGAATCATTTTGCCTAGCCTAATGTATTTGTAGATAATAAGGAATATGGTTTCTCTGGTACAATCAGGAACCACCTCACATAATCCCTCTTTATCAAGTACATTGTATCTCCCAAAGATCCACTGTGTACGTACAACACGGCCCACACTATATTTTCTTTTGACGAAAGCTATTTCGTCAATTTCCAATGTTCGCCCAATGCCTCCAATCACCCTTGGATGATTTGAAAAATGCATCATGCATACTTCCCGGCAGAAAGATAGCCAGTCTACTAAAGTTCCGTCCTTAGAAATTTTACGTTTCCGTTTTAGTTGGAACATGGAAGTTTCTTTATATACAAAAAAATTTATGAATAATAGAATTTGGTGGATTGTAAGATGTGAGCCTTCAAAAAACGATCCTTTTCTAACGGATACTTCTTTCCGGCATGAAGAAACATTAAAATGAAAATATTATCCACTGTTTTTCTTGCCTTCATTTTTCCTTATCGGTGCTCTCCTTTCACAACATAATAATGAAGTTTTCAGAAGTCCGTTATCTTGACAAAAGGCTATGGCCAGCTCCTCTGTTTCCACAAGCTTGTAGAAATTGAAATCATTCAAAGCATCTAAATAAACATTCATTATTTAATGGGGTTTAAAAAAATATCGATTTAATAAAATTGTGTATAAGAAGAGTTTTTTTAAATTATTTATATTTATATATTATTTATTTAATTTAATTTATTTTTTTTAATTTAATTTAATTTATTTTTTTCTATTTAATTTTATTAAATATTAATTTATTTTAATAAAATATTATTTTACAAAATATGGGGGGTGAACGTAGAAGTGCCGAATAAATCTATTGCAATTCGATTTTTAAAATTTAATGTAAAATTCGTTTAAAAAGAAGTCGGTTTAAACGAATTTTGTCGCTTAAACCAAATTTAAAAGTCCTTATTTGTTCTTATCTTAAGTTTTTAAAGATAAAAATTCCTTTTAAGCATTAACTGATAAACAGAATAATTTTTTTTATTACCCTTAATAATGACTTACAGAAGGAACAAAAATTAGCCAAAAAGGAAAAATATAAGATACTTTGTTAGCTTGATACTGGAAAAACACAAGCCTCAATAGCAAGAAATATATAAACTAAGTCCATTAGTAATACATAGAATCAAAAACAAAACAGAACAATTATTCGATATTGTAAGCTCAAGATCCTCGGCAAAAAAAAAAGTAATGAATTCGTCATTTGTTGTGATTGAAGAGAAATTTTTTGGAATGATTCAAGGTTCAAAAAGAAAAAAAAACCAATTAACTGACACGTTTTATCACAGAAAGCAGATGATATAGCTAAGTATGAGAGAATTGAGAATTTTCAATGTAATCCGAGCTGGATTGTAAGATTCTAAAAGAGAAACTCAATAGTCTCATCTAATATATCTAGATAGTCCAAATGGGTGAACCCAGTAGTTTTTTCAGTGTGTTTAAACAAAGAATGGAAAGAAATCAGAAAATATTACGACAAAACAAAAATATTTAATGCTGATTAAACAGGGCTTTTTTACATAATGTTACCTTCAAAAACTTTTAAATTAAAAGTTGAAGCTATATACGGTAATAAAATGTCAAAAGATAGACTTACTATTTTACTTTGGGCAAGTATGACAGGTGAAAAGATTTTGTCACTTATAATTGAGAAAAATTTGAAACCGAAATTTTTTAAAAATAAAAATGGCGAATGTAAAATATTATGCAAATAAAAATGTAAAAATGACCTCGGATATCTTGTAAACCTTTTTTTTTTTATTGAAATGGAATTCCAAACTTCAAAAATAGGTCGAAATATCTGTCTTTTGGTGGATAACTGCCCCTCACATCCAATATGAATGAAATTTTAACAAACATTATACTGTTTTTTCTTCCTCCAAACACAACCAGTGTATTACAACCTATGGATGCTGGTTTTATAATGAATTTTAAAGTGAATTATAACAAAAATTTGGTATTGGATTTTTTAAAAACCATAGAGATTAATAAAATACATAAAGTCAACTTGTTTCGTACTATCGAAATGATATAAAATAGCTGGAACGATGTGACTGACCAAAGAAAAAGAAATTGTTTTGATCATTCAACTATCTCTTCTTGTATAAATGACCACCTAACATCGAATAGCGTAACATTTTTTCTAAAATATTATTAGTAACAAGTTAAAAGATTTATTAGATATTTTCACCTCATAAAATGATTAAAATATGTCTTTGAATTAGGGCAGTTACATTTAACAATGAATACCGTAGCTGATCAGGAAAACTCAAAATTTATTTTTTTAAATTTCTAAAGATAGTTCAATGATAGAGCAGAATGAAGTAAAAATTGAAGAAGCTTTGAAAGCGATCAAAACAGTCTAAAATGATTACTTCTTAGAAGCAGAAAATTCAAGTGAATATAAAAAACTTTTAATAGATGAAGATGTCTTCACAGAAGTTTTTTACAAGAAAGAACTAGGCAATAAAGAATAACAGATTACTTGGTTTTTGATAAATAAAGATAAGTACATTATTATTTTGTTTTTTTAAACAATTAAAAAATTTTTTGCTTAAACAGAAAAACTCTTAAAAATTATATATTTCGTGGTCGCGATATAATTGGTCGTAAGCGAATTTTACTGTATATTATAATTTACCCCTTCATTTAAGTGTTGAAGATTGGCTGAATTTTTTATTCTTTTTTTTTTTGTAAATTTAGCAATTTCTTTTTAAAATAATATAAAATCTTTTAGAGAATTTTCATCAAAAAATGCAACATAATGGTTATAAAACTGTATTTTCCACAATATTCTTCCATGAATAATTAGAATTGCTAAAAATAAGAAGTTTAAATATGAGATCATATCAAAATTTGAGACTGAACATTATTTATGTTATTTTAATATTTTAAGGTATATTTTGTTTATGAATGATAATAACAGAAAATTAATGAAGGATATAAGCTTATTTTCCAAATTTTTTATATAAAAAAAACAATTCCAAAGTTCATATTTAACATAGGAGGTTCTTCAAAAGTAAAATTGAAGAAAATTACAAATAAATAAAGTTTGGGATCTAGGAAAAAGATGCCAAAATCTTAACTGAGAAAAAATTATGAATAACATAAAAAATATAAATAATTCTTAACATTTAATCAAATTCAAAATAGCAAAAAATAAATTTTCAAAATATTCTACGTCCATACAATTTTAATTAAAAAAACTGGGAAAAAAATAACCATGTTCATTTTTTTCCCAGATACAAAGTTTGTATTAAACAAACAAATTTAAAAACAATTGCGACTGCATTAATATTTAATGTTTTCTCTTTTCACGATGAAAAAAAAATTCTAAAAAATTCTAATGAAATCCAGATATTCATTATTTTCACGAGTATAAAAACTCCACCTATTTTCATTATTAATGTTAGTGGACTATCAAGTAAGAGAAATCATCAAAAAACTCACTTTGGAAATAAAAAAATTTTCTTTTTATTTGTAGCGCATATTATTTTAATCTTTAATCCAGTATCTGTTTGATATTTTACCATTAGAGTTGACTTTTATTTTTATATCAAAGTTGTAAAATACAGAAGTTAACGTTTTTGGGACTAATAGAGCTCTCAATAAAGAGAAATTGAAATGAATGAAATTATTAAAAGGTAGTAGAATAGTTGACAAGATTATAATAGTTTTTAAATTGGGTTAAGAGTTATGCTATATACGGTGATATTTAAAAGCGCCATTTTGTAATTTTAACTGTTTTATTATTCAAGTCATAAATAATTATAATGTTGTATTTTTATGTTTACAATATTTATAAGTTCATGATTTTACCCCACTTTGAAATTTTATTTCCAAAATATATATTTAATATTATCTAATGATATGGGTGTTTAAATTACTAAGTTCTAATCAGTATAAGATTCAAAACAATTAGTTAAACATTTATAAAATAATCTTAATTTTGTACCACTATTCAAATAGTACTCTCTGAAGTATTTCCAATTCAATCAGTTTTTAGTGCCAAAATTTTATCTGATGATTCAAACTGTAGTCATTTGTTATTTATTAATTTAAAATTAACTTGATTGTCATATAAAAACTTTCTATATCCGAAAAAAATTCGTTTTTTCGAACTAAGTTTTTTTTATATTAGTAAGAAAACTCTATACCATCAATATTTAAGAAGGATAGAGCGTTTACTAATTATGTCCCTTTGCACAAATAACCAAATCTAGCCCATCATAATATGGAAGTTCTCTTTAACAATTATTTTAATGTTATAAACTTTTAAACTTAATTTTCTTTATCTGATGGTTAACAAATGTCAAAATTTTGTTGAACTAATCAACAACATATAACCATTAGTTTACATTTTTTGTATTTTATTCAGAAAAATTAACATACTAGCTTTGGAAATTAAATTAATCAGCTAAAGCATTTTATCAATTGTATATTCCATAGCTAATTGTAAAATTAGTCTGAAACTACTTTAAAACTTATCTATTATAAAATTTGAGGTATCAACAAGGTTATGTAGCTTTATTATCTGGGATAAAGTCATTAAGATATCCACAAGGACTTGATAATTTAAATTTGTTTCAGCATTTATGTATTTTACTCTCAACAAATCCCCATAAACTTTAAAAATGCTGATTGTCTATATGAACTTGATTAGGAGAATTTGAAAAATATATAATCTTGAAGTTCCTAATTTTATAGATGAATCTTATTAAAAGTCAGTCGATCAAATGAATAGATAAATACGAATTTTAGAAGAATATGTAAAATACACTGATAGAATTATTAAATATGATCAAAAGTCCCTTAAAACATACTTGTATCATACTCTAATTTAAATTAGAAATTTAAGAGTGTTAAACTAAAGTATAATTTTAATAGAAATTTTCGAATTAAACCATTGTACTGTTATTTGCTTCTTAACATTCTTTGTAATAATTATCGAAAAACCACAATAATAATTTCCACTAACCTTTCTTTCTGTGTTATTATCAAATCAAAACTTAGTTCATTTACTTGAGATTCTGTTACTTTTTTAAATTCTTGCTGGAGCGGTATTAGTAATTATGTACTATATAAAATGGAAATTCTTGAAAAAATAGTTAAAAGATTTTTTACGATTTTCTTTTGTTTATAGAAAGTCGGACATCTTTATCAAGGTACGAATTATCAAACTTAAACTTATCTAATTCAATCAAGTTATAGAATTTTCTGTAAATAATTTGTAAATTACAGTAAGAATTTTTCTACCAAATGCAAACTGATTGTCATTAGTGACATAAATAGTAGAATATCCTAGATAAGTACCTCAATTTTCATCAATTATTTCTATTATTATTGGATTCATCCGTTCAAACATTCAACTCAAGTGATTTTATTTTCTATAAATTGTTTTGTAAAAAATTGTATTGAAATGCATTATTATGAATACAGGTTCTCTTATACTTTCAAATTAATATTCCTTAGCAATAGCGAAGTTAAGAAACTTATACTTTATTATAAATTTAAATGTTCAGAAATTGACAAACCAAAGTTATTCTGGATTAATGTAGTTGTAATTTTTACCTTGAGACTTGGAATTATGTAGCATATAGTTGACTTTGAATTTAAGCTTGTATTTGATACAAAAATGATATTAATTAACAATTTATCTTTATTATTTTTAAATCATTCGCATGAGTTGCAGACATATTATGAGTTTTTATATTAGCTCCTTTTTAGTAAAAACAACTATGTTCTACTCTATAAAGCGCACATTTTAAATGTAATGGATCATATGATTGTAAAATATACCCCATTCTTGGTGTAAGTTTTGTTACAGACTGATTTACATACAGTAGAATCAGAAAAATGTTTTCTGGAGACATAGTTTGTCCCAAATCGTCATCTGATTAATTGATGGCAGATTCTTTACTTTTAAACACTATTTTCTTTTAGATTATTTTCAGATAAAAATAATATAATAACCATGATAAATATTATCGATTCAAGATATCGCAGTCAAAAAATATCTTATAAATTAAAAATGTATTTTTATGATAATTTGAATTATAAAGGTGAGTATTTAACGTGAAAATGTAGGATATTCTTATGTATGTATAAAATATACAGTTGTCGCCAGTATGCAGTTTGATCGATATTTTCACAAACAAAAGTTTCCACTGAAAAACGTGCCACTTACAAAAAATGTTGCGACAGAATTTATTAAACAATCCATGCTAGTTTAATTTTGTAAAATTATTACAAATTATGTGAAATTTGAAAGACTTATACCTTGTATCTTTGATAATATTTTTTCTTATAAGATTTTATTAGATAATCAATTGAATTTCCAAATCTAAATAAAATTTCATTTATTAAAATGAATTAGATTTTTTTTATCTTTAACAAAAAATATTGTTTCCAATCCTTTTTAAATTATTATTTTTCACTACCAATTTTTAACTTTAATTACTCAAGTCTTATAAAATTTTAAAAATATCATTTAAAAATACTATAATCATTTTGCAATTTTCCTAAATAAAAATTTATTTCTGAAACAAAATGTTTATCGTGCTTTATTTCAATGTAATATATTGATCCAAATTTTATTGTTTCTTCAGATTATTAATAATGGTTTGTGATTCAAGCACAAAGGATTATTAGGGTAATAATTATAGCACAATAAATGCACGAACAATCTTCAGTTTCATACCTTGAATTATTGCTGAAAAGATCTCAGATTCGCATACTAATTTATTATTAAAGATGATGTGATTATTCATGATTGTATAAAGTTCTTCAATAATAAAGATTTCGCTGATTTGAGGGTATTTAATTAATCTATATCAGCATACAAAAAGATTCTATGAAATTTTTATAAACACATAATTACTTTGTATATGAAAATTTGCTAGATGAGTAAAATTGTGCATTTTTTAGGATTATTGTATATTTTAGTGAAAAATATGCATTTTGGGATGATTGTATACCTTTGGAAAAATATTTGAATAAAAAATAACAAGAAATAATAAAATTAAAAAATTACTGTAATTAAATAATATGTGTAACTCTGCAAAGCGGTATTTTTTATCAATCCGATACATCCACAGAAATTTTGAGAGATAACTGGTTCTTTGTGCTGCTGAATCCCCGCTTTTTTTTTACAAATTATTTGGATCTCCCCCTAAAGTCCCTCTATATTTTGAGTATGAATTAAACTGTCCGGCGGGTCTAAAAAGATAAAAGAATGATTAATTATTTTATGTTTCAAATAAAAGTTAGAATCGTGAATAGCTTTTCTACAAGTTCTCTAACAATCAGTTATTACAACTGTTCTAGGAAATACAAATCTTTCTAAAATAGCCAGAATAGTAGTGCTGTTTTAAACAGAATCTGAAACTATAAAGCAATTTTGTACATTGCGCTTAATTTCTCCAATGAACAATTGATTATTTAATAGCCTACCTCTATTAAATTTTCTTTTAAAGAAAATCAATTCATCTATTTTTACAAAAGATTTAATTTCTTTATGGGAGACTCCCCCAATGCAAGTTTCTTCCAATTAAAGGCTTTAAGCTTTTAACGCCTCTCAATAAATCGAGTAGTGTGTCAATTGTTTTCCTATTAAGACCAGTCTCTTTCGTAATATAAGCGTGTGGGTCTCCCTTAATATAGTTATATAAAGCTAATAAAAATTTACTTAACTTCAAATTATTACTTTCAATGAAAGACTTATGTCAGTGTTAATGTTTTAGTTCACAGTTGTGTACATATCCATTTCTTTTTAGTTGAATGCTCTCTTTTTACCCTGACTTTTATGATTTTTGTCTGGCATAATAGACAAATTATAAGATTTCACATCTATGATAATATTGCCATGAACTCCACCATTTCTTTTGAATTTTGTAAATTTATGAGTAAATCTATTTCTGGGTATCCAGTTGTTTCTATTTCTTCTGTAGATAACACTTTATGTTCATCAACTAAATTTAATTTTTTACTCTTCCCATGGCTAATCTTAAATCAAATATTTTTCCAAAAAGGCACAATTTTTTCCAAAAATACAAAATTTCCTCAAAAATGCACAATTTTACTCATCTACTGAAAATTCTATTCCAATTTAACCTTTAACAAACCAATGCTGCCATTTAAGGGGCATTGCACTTTTATTTACTCGGTTAAATGTGGTGTATATGGTAGCAATAACCATTTTATTATTTTTTAGTAACGCGTTAAGTATTCTGCAATATGCCTTCTGCGAGATTTTTTCTGCTTATAATTTATATTCCGTTATCTTTTACCGTTTTTTACATCCACTATTGTGTTATTTGAGTAAAAATGTCTACGAGATTAAATTCGGTATTTCTATTGATAAAAATGAAATTCGGGATAATGACTAAAGTGATAATGATACTTGTAACGATAGTAAAGCACTTTTTATAAAGAGAAGAAGAAGAACAAATAAAAGTTATAGTAAGGATGAAGAATACGATATTACTGATGAGAGTACCGAATGGAAGGATGTTACAAAAGATGATAAATTTCCACCTCGAATACCATTCAATAATTCTTCAAAGGTCCTAGGTCCCCAAGTTCCAGCTCACATCGAAAATTCTTTTGAGTTTTTTTAATTATTTTTCAGACTATTTGGTAGATAGTATAATAAATATAACACAAAATTTTGCTAAGCAGAAAATAAAAGCAACGGAATATTTGTTAAATAAATCGATTTGGAAAGCATGGAAGGACTTAGAAAGTAAAGATTTTTTAACCTTTCTTTAAATAATTATCAATAAGGAAACATTGTCTTAAGTCAACATTAAAGAATATTGGTCAAGCAGGAAGAATAATATGATACTATTCTAACCAAATAAATTCTTACAAATATTTTGGATGCTCCTCTTGAAAAAAAATCTTTCCGGTAAACAGAAAATTAGGACTAATATTCAAAGAGTCAATAATTTCTAGAATATATTGGCTTAAAGTTCTAAAAGTTTCTTGTACCATTTAAAGATATATTCGTTGATAAGTCTTTTGTAAAATTTAAAGGGGGAGTAGGTTTTATTACCTTCAATCCCCAAAAACTAGTAAAGTGGGATGTAAGAATATATGTACTTGCTGACTCGAACACAGGGTACATTTCTACAATTCTACTATATTATGGCAGTATAACTTCAGTCAACCTTCTTACATTAATCTCCCCGTAGCTATTAGCTTTCCTTTGTATTTATTAAGAAATTTGTTGATGAAGTTGCTAGTTCAAAAGAATATCATATGTATGCAGCCCTATATTATACCTGTATATCTTAAGTAAATGAATAAATGAAAATGGAATATTAAATAACTGATACATTTACTATAAATAAAAAAGCTGTACTAGCTATCATAAAAACCCTAAACTTTTTAATGCAATCATAGTAGTATGCAGAAAAAATAATACTTTACTCATTTCGTGGAAGGACAAAAGAATCGTAACACTTCTTAGTACTTGGGATATGTCAGAAATTACTTGTGTCCATAGAATATTACGACAGAACAACCCTGTTACAATCAAAAAGCCTTTAATAGGGTTGAAATATACCAAAAATAAGGGTTGTGTTGATTGGGAGATCACGATATAGCAACCTACTCTTTCTTAAGAAAATTACTTAAATGGTGGTGAAAACTCTTCTTTTGGGACCTTGAAGTATAACCTATTAATTTATATATTTTATATAAATCTGTTCAAAAAAAAAAGAATAAAAAAGCAATTTCACATAAAGTATTTATAAAAAAATTGGTTGATTAGTTGCTAATTGCTTTAATTTGTTGGAATAAGTTCAAGCATGCTCTATACTGAAGAGGGTTTGCAACGATTAGATATTTCGCTCCATATAATTTTGAGTGGTACTAAAAAAGACTGTATAGTATGCTTGAATCGAAATTTTTCAGGAGAAAGACGAGAAGCAAGATTTTATTGCGATACTTGCAGCCCATAATCAGAGATTCATAATAGAAAGTGCTTCGAAAAGTACTATACTTTAAAAGTACATAAATTTAAATCATGTTATTTTCATAAACTTTTATACATGTATATTAATAAATTTCCATTAAAATAAAAATATTTCTTTTTCTATACTTGATTTAAAAATGTTTTACAGCTTCTCTTTGTATGAAAAATAGCTGGACCTGGTGCAAAGTAAGTTTGAAATACCTCTGATCATCAAGGGTTAATAGAGAATGTTCTTAACAATAGAATTTGTTAATCTGACTACTCATTCTATTGGCTCATAAAAATACAATCAGAATCCTTTAATTTTGCTTTTTTCACGGTATCATAACTATGAAATTAATAATGTGGCTAAATATTTCATAAAATAAGTGATAAAAATCTAAGACTTGGATTTGGTTTCCATATTTCACACTTTTATTTAAAGGTACTTTTCAATAATAATGCTTCTATCTAAATGTTTTTATTTACAAACATTACTCACTGGATAATTGATGAAATCGAAATGTTAAAAATTATTGACTTACATCTAAGTTGAAGAAACATTTTTATGATAATTTTACAACAGACTTTAATATAAATTGAACCAAAAAATTTATAATATTTTACAATTTTGATAAAATACGAAGAATGATTCATATGATATTTTGTTGATTTACAGTAGTTTATTTTTATTTATAGTTTTGAAAAAGTTCAAGATTGTTAATCATAAACTGTGGTTTTATTGATAGTAATATTGATCTGATATTTTAAAAATGCTTGTTTTCTGTAGTTTATTTATGATTTTTCTTTCCAATATTGAAAGAGTCAACCTTATAATTAGCTAGAACCTAACCCATAAGTTTAATGTATTATGGATTTATAAGGTACACAGATTGGCTATAAGAAGAAATGTTAGTAGCTTTAAGTTTAAATATAGGGTTATATTTCGTTAGCTAGTCTGCGATATAATTAGTAAAAAAAATAATTTGCTTTACTATTTCATTTATTAAACTAATAATTGGCATCAAGATATAGTAAGTTTATAAGCATTCTAAGTGTAAAATGATACTTTTATTATCATTAATTTAACAATGGAATAAGAATTTTTAATTTATTTTTATTACTCATGCATTCAGTAAATATTAATAGATTGACATAATATTTGAGGTTTGTTAATGAAAATATCTAATTTGTAACTTTTGAAAATCTTTGAAAAATTATTTTTTTCTAAGATAAATAGTTTAAAAATAAACATTCTATTAAAAAAACAAGGTATATATTTTGTATAGTATTCCATACATGCAAAAGAAACATTGTTATTTTTAAGACATAATATACCATATTTTATGATCATTTGTGTTTTAAAATACTTTTTTTATACAATATTTTATGAAATATTTCTTAAAAAACATTAGTACTTCATTTTAAGTAATTCAAAAGTTTATATAAAATTATCTTTTATATGAAGTAATTCATTTGCGGTAGTATTAACTCAAACAAAATTACTTATACAATCTAACAATTGAAATAGTAGTTGAATAAACCTTATTTCTAAAGAAGTTAGCAAATTAAGGTTATGAATCTTATTTTTTATCTTCGTAAAAATACTTTTTGTTTGTAAAATACAATAAAATTTTGAAATTTCTGATCAATTTTTTACATTTTTTTTTGAAATTTCTGGCAAAAATTTACTTTATTTAATAATCAAATGATAACCAATATTCTTTTATGTGTATATTAAGAATAAAATTGTTTTATTTTGGTGAATTCTATTGTTTTAATTATTGTTTTTTGAAGAATTTACTTAGTTTTCATAATAAACGGGAAATATTTACTATATTAACCATATTTGTTCGTTGGCAATCATGGTTGTATGCTTTATAATTTTAGATCATTATGAATAATAAGTTTTTTACAAATTAAATCAATTTAAACATTATAAAAACAACAAAAATTAAATTTTCTTGTCAAAAAGATTAGTTCTAACAATTCCTAATTAAAATAATGTTCTTTACTTCTTTTATTCTCATCTTAAAAAATTTAAGCTTATATGTTGAAAAATATACATATAAGGACTAATTTAATATAATTTATTGAATTGTCCATTTAAAAATCGTATTATTTTGACATTTTTTAATTTACAGTATAAATCACGGATTTTACAAAATAAAAAGGAAAATTATGTTTCCTTGTTTCTATTAGATAATAAAATGCATAAAAAACAATTCCTTTTTTTGCAATTATGTCTCCAATTAATTTCAGAAAACGAATAAAACAATTTTTGGGAGATTTACGCCCAAAATGCTTTTCTTCCACTTTTTATACACTAAAAGAATCAAGATTCATCTGTTAATAATGTATGGAAAAATTATTAGTAAAATAAAACAAATAATAATATTTAAAACAAAAAGTTTTTATTAAAATTTTATATTAGTTTGTTTGTCCTACTTAAAAAATTTTAAACATTTGAAATCTCTAGAAATTAAAAATTTATTGGTTGTAACCCTGAATTTAATGCACAAAGTTTTTTGATTTCATTAAATTTAGGTATATAATTTCAAAATAACATTTTTTTAATAATTTCATGTAAATTGAACAATATAAAATAGAATCAGTTACTGATTTAAATTTGGTTTAATTTTCACCGCGTAGCTCTCAAATTTTACTGTTTTAATAATAAATATTGCTTATAAGTTTTTTGAAATAAATACATTATTACGTTAAAAATAAGTAAAACTGATTTAATTAATACTAAAATTATTTCTATTCTAAACGTTCTGTCGTAATATATTATATATGTTTATCTACAATACATTGATTATTTAAAAACCGTTTGCATTTCATAACAATAGAAAATAATGGAATTATCAAGCTAGAACATTATTAAATATTTCAACTAATGAATTTTAATAATTACTACTTGTACTGAAAAATACTAAAGCTAACAAACGAAGAAAAATAAGTTAAAAATTTTTACAACATCCAATGTGTCTAAATATTTTTAAATATGGAAGAAAAAAATGTTAGTGATAGTGACACTAATAAGAATTATTTGCAAAATATAACTAATGCTATAATTTTTTACAATGTTCCAAGCCAGATTTTATATATTAATCTAATTTGTCACTAGAATATGGAAATAATACAAATCTGTCTTATTCTATTTAAGAATATAAAAATAAGAATATGTTTAAATGATTACCAGAATTAGGCAAGACCAAATGGTTAGTTTTAATGGATATCTTTGTGCATTTAGAGGGACATATTAAGATAAAATTAGACAACTTAATCAAAATAGAATACAATAATTTTGATAATAAATACAAGAATTAATATTATAAATTAAAGTAGAAAGTGTATTTTAATTGTATGAGAACTTTCTCAAAAAATTATATTACAAATATTATCTGGAAAAATTTTTAATTATTATAAAAACTCTTAGTGAAAATTTGGATCAATTGAAAAAAAAACTCGAAAATCTGTAACAGGTAAAAAAGCTTGAAAAATGATACTTAATTAAATTAGAAAATACCGTAAAAAAAATTATTATTATGGTTCCATTACCAAATAAATTTTGATCAGTTAAAAAAAGAGCCAAATGGAGCTTTTTTAACTGGTCTGAACATTTCATCATTAAATTATTGATAATCTCTATGCAGCTAATACATTTTGAATATTAAAAATGTACTTTTTTGCAACCGTAAATTCCGCTACATAAAAATTATAAAAGTAATATTTTCGAAAGATAAAAGTTTTATGTTATAGGTTTCTTGCTCAATCCTTTTCTTAGAGAAAGATGAGTATTATTTAGCCTTAAAAATGACATTTATCTTAAGATTTTGGAAATATTATATCAGGAAGGTCCATTCTTTTAAAAAAACCTACTAAAATATTGAACTTTTAAGATCCTATAAGAAATTTCTTGCTTTAATATAAAGAGACTATTGTTTATATATTCTATATAAAATAAGCTTGTCTTTTAAAGTGAATTATTGCTGATTTAATTTTATGAATTTTACTCCTTATAAAATCAACCTAAATAAATATAATTTAATAGTTTATTTCTCATTTATAATGAGTGGGAAAGTTATGGAATATTTTTTACATTTATTATCACTAAAAGTCATTTAGAAGAGTTTTTCTAATAATGCTGCAATTATTGTCTACAAGATGGTTGAAATATGAATAATAATTTTAAAGAGAAATATAAATTTTCTTGAATAATAATTCAATTAACTGTAATATTTTTTTCATCACTTTGGATGAATTTTACCACAACAAAGTTGAGATATGTTACTTTAAGGGTTGTTTATAAATGGAGTATTTTATGACATATTAAACTTATTTATAGTCCATTTTCGTTCAAGTGTTTGAAAATTAGCGTAATAGGAATATAAAAAACAATGGTTGAATTACTTTAAGGCTGTCATAGCTATTAATTAAATTTTAATTTAAAATGAATTTTTTAAAAATCCTAACTGGAAAACAACAATAAATTCTAAATATTATAAATTTTTTTAATAATGATTAATTTATAACAATAATGGACATTCTAGTTGTAAAATACTATTAATGTAAGGCAGTGATGTGCAGCCAAATGTGATCCAATCGCCAGGTCAATTAAAAATATTTAAATAGGGCAAAAAAAATATTTACCATTAAGAAAACAATATCAGTTAAATCCTTTAATTTAGTTTGGTTTCAAAGTAAATTTTCTAAATGTTTGTTTTGAAAGGTGCTTTTAAACTACCCCACCCGCAAAAAGAAGGCTGCCCAATCAATCTAATTAGTTGTCATATTAAAAAAATGGTATACGCGGTAATACCTCTACAAAGGGAATAAACTTTAATTTTATTCTTTCTGTGACTTTATATTCTCAACAAGAGAATTTATGTCTGGCGAAATCCCTATATTGCTAATCACAACGAACTTTCAAGATGATGATCAGTTATCCTGGATCTTTGTTCTGATTTAACGTATTTTAATATAGAGAATAGCTTTCACACTTGTAAGTTCTGCTAATCAAAGCTAATCGCCTTTGAAAAAATCTTGACAGATCTAGGAATTTCGTTTGTTGGAAATTTCGATGATAAAAATCAATGAACTTTGCGTCTTTGATTTCATCTTTAGCTCTATTGTCACCTACAAATCTTTTAGTTCCATTTGAATTTAATGTGGAGATGTTGAAGCATCAACATCGAATGGTAAAGAAAGAATATCAAATCCAAATTTTTTGGATTCAGAAATCATTAAATTTGACCCCAAATTCTTAATTTAAAAATTTTTATTCTTTAGCAAATTCCTAATAATTTAATATATTTTCAAAATGTTTTTAAAAGAGTTGGAAAATTATATGCATTTAATTGCTTTAGTTGTGATTTCCACAGATTAAGTTTGCACTGAAATGACAATATATGTTCATAAATTTGATATACAAGTTGATTTTACGTCTGTAGTCTGTAATTAAGATCATTCAAATGTTTTGTAACATCTATCAAAAAGACTAAATCGGCAAAGCATTGTTTATCTTGAAGTTCTTTTCCCTTTGAGCTCATAAGAATAAAAATCTCCTCTCTCAGATCGTAAAAGCGCTTAAGCATTTTTATTACTTAGCCAACGTTATTTACAATAATAGCTGAGATCTTCATATTCTGAATAAAGTTCAACTATAAATTTTTTAAACTGCCTGTGATTCAATGCCTTCGATTTTAAAATGTTAATGCAGCACACAACTACGTAAATGACATGATCGAATTTTATTGATTTCGCTAGGTATAATGAATTGGAAAGATCAAAAGGCTTTAATATCGTTCCTTGCTCTATTATAAATGATTTTACTCTGTTAACAACTCCATTTACGTTTCCAACCATAGATGGTGCACCATCGGTCAATATTCCAGATAATCTTAACCAATCAAGTTTAAACTTTTCAAAAACACTTTAAAATTCATTAAAGATATCTTAAGCTTTGGTAGTATTGTTTAATGAGCACCGTGATAGCAGCTTTACGGTAAATTGGACACTAGAATCAACGTCTTGAATAAAGATTGTTAATAGGGATGTATCCGTTTTGTTGGTGCTTTCGTCGATTGCTATTGAAAAAGCCAAAAGTTTTGAAGTCCTAACTTTAAGTAACACATCAACATTCTCTGCCATTTGATATATTCATCTTGCAATTATCCTACGAGAAAGACTGATTCTTTCTATATCTATAGATTTTTCTGGGCATAATATGTCAATTATGTCGCAAAGGCATTCTTTGATTAGATCTCCTTCTAAAAAAAGCTTTCTGTGTTAGCAATATTTTTTGCTACTACAAAACTGGCCCTAAAAATGTTATTATTTTGTTCGCTCTTGTTTTTGAAGTATGATATAGACTTATTTAAAGAAACCATTAAATTCTCTAACTGGTCATTTCTTTCCTCCGCGTTTAATTTGGTTTAATAACTTGTTTAGTCGATAAATTTCATTCAAGCTTGTATTCCTTTGAAACGGTGATTTCGATAGGCAAATCAAATAGATGGTTTTATTCTTGTTCATGATGAAGAAATACTTTTTCGTCTATTTGTCCTGAAATTTTCGGCTGGCTCATTTTGTTTTGCTTTTTTCAATAAAGACATAGGTGGTAGTAAACAAAATTAATTAAAAATTACAAATAAATCATGATATTAATTATAAAAAAATCCTTTATTGTTCATTACGTTTTTCTGCGTTCTGCGGGCTAGAAAAATTATCCCGCGGGCGACCTTTTGTTCACTTCTGATGTAAGGTATTGAAAGAATGAAATCTTTATATATATTTTCAGATAGTAAATATAGATTTTACGTTTCAAGTTGATTACAGGCGTATATTAGATATATAATGATTAATTATCAATATTAAAGAGACAGTAAGTACCAAAAATACAAACCTTCAAAAAAAAGGAAAAAATAAAATTAAAAAATTTGGTTAATATGACTATTAATATGAAGATAGTTATTTATGTGTTCAAAGTTAATTTAGAGTGAACATATTGCTTAATTTAATTAATAAATTATTTGATATAATGCATACTTATTTATTTTAAGAATTAAGTAGCTTTCCTTAGCAGATTGATAAATCTGCCTGTATTATAATTTTAATCTTTTTATAAGTGAACTCTTTACCTTTTTACGTTCATTTCATATGAATTATGAATGATACTAAATCAATCATTTCACAAGAAATTTAAACACCTTACCACAATCTTAAATATAAATCAAACTTTTGCCCAGTTTTACTTTATGCTTATAGTACTATTTATTGAAGTACATGTAAAAGGAAATCTGAATATTCTTTTAATAACTAACATCAAGTAAATAACACTTTTGCCCAGTTATAATTGGAAATGGTCATTTTAATCGAAAAAATTTAATCAAAAAACTGATAACCGAAAATATAAATTTAAATTTCTTTTCTTTCCCATAAAGCAAAACAAAAGGTTTGTCCAAGTAAACGAAAGAATAAGTAGAATTGTTCAGAGCTGGATAGATGATATTAATATGATTACATATCTTATGGGAATATTGCCCAATATCGATTATTAAATATAAATCATTTAGATCTTTGTATCAACATTACAAATAAAAGAGGTATTTAAAAAATTGTTATTGGCTTTGCATCAATATTTAATGCGAAATATTGAATAATGTAACCAACTAAATTCTAATTTCATTTTATGCAATACTTATAATTTATAAATTTGATTAGTCTTTTTTTTTGAAAATTTAGATACATAATAAAGTAATCTGTTTACAGCGTTTTACTGATTTTTATTTGCACCATTTTCCCTTCAGTTGGCTAAAAACACACTTAATTAGTTTCCCTGTACAGTAATGTTCATCTAGATATTCCAGAAATAACTTCGTCAATATAATTTTTTTACCAAATTTTTTTTGATGAAAATGTAGTGAATCGTTTTACTTTATGCTCATAGTACTATTTGTTGAAGTACATGTAAAAGAAAATCTAAATTATTTTTTTAATAATTATACTCAAGTAATTTAAACTTTTGCCCAGTTTTACTTTAGCGCTCATAGTATTATTTATTGAAATAAATGTAAAAGGATATCTGAATATTCTTTTAATAGTTTATTACAAGTAAATAGAAATTTTATTCAGTTTATTCAAATTATATAATAGATCAAATTAATTTTAACAAAAAAATAACATTTAAGTAAACAGGATACGTTTAATTTGAAGCTATAGACTAAAGAACCTCACATGGTAGAATTCTAGATACATATTTTAAATTATTGATATTATTTTTAATAAGTTTGCTTAAATATAAAATCCACTAATATATATCTATATGTTGAAAAAATTGGATCAGAACTAAAATTAGCCCGGAATCAATTTCAGAATTAAAATTTACCTGGAAATTATAAAAAGATTGGATTTTGTAAACTACAGCCCTCCCCCATTTAGAGAAAAAAATCTGTTTTTAAAAATTTTTTATGATAATTTTACGTTAATAAGGGGTGTTTAAATGCGGGATTCTTTTTTTGGGAATATTGGAGGAGTATTTTATTTTGTAAGTCATGCGACAAAGTTATTTCTTCATTATAAAAAATAAAAGAATTTAATTGAAAATCAATGAGGTATTTAATTTACATAAGAAAAAATTATTTGTAATAATTTATTAACTATAAATATCACTATTAACAAGATTTAAAAAATGTTAAAAATGAAAAATATTAAAAAAAATAATTAAGGCAATTAACTAGTTCTAACCTTTTTTTTACAGCCACTAAGAAACCTCACCAAAAACTCTTTTTGTCTTGTCTTCTCCATATATATTACACGAGGAATAAATTAATCCCTTGTGTGTTTCAATTGTTAGGAGGTATGAGAGTCATAATTCCATTATAAACTCCTTTTACTGTATTGGTGTAGACGCCAGTTTCAGAAATTTAAAAAGTTAGGAATTTTCTACCGTTTGGTGGGTTAAATTTAAGTCTCGGAAAGCTGGACCATATGCTTTCTATTCGTTCGTATAAATTATAGATCCTGGTAGAACGTGCTTTTCTATAACCTCTCTTAAGTATTAGAATTTCTAATAGCCAGTTCTACCACGAATATGTTTTTTTTCAGGAGTTCTTTTAATGATTATCAATGTAGAAGACCGCCATTTAGTACATTTTGATTCCTCTTGATTAATAGTCTCCTCGATTAAATATATAACGGCAGTATCTTCAGATTCAACAATACCTCTTAAACCTTTTGATAACAAACCTAAATTAATTAATAATGGCATGTAAATATACAATCATTCTGTAATTTTATACATGTATAAACACTCAAAGATTAATTAAAACTTATTTATATATGAAAAATTATTTTAAAAATATCAATTATAAATATTAACCCTTTCACAATGCATGACGCATATATGCGTCATTTTTTTTTCTTAAAATTTTTCTTGACCCATATATGCGTCATTTTTTTCCTTTATATTTTTCTTGACGCATATGTGCGTCATTTTTTTAAAGAAGATAATTCTCGTTTAGACAACCAAAAGAAGGTTATTGTTCTTAATTATAAATAAAATATTATAAATTACAATTAATTATATACATCATATAAACGTTTGATTAATTTATAACTTTCTTTAAACATTTAAAGCAGTACCCATATAATGTCAGAATATTTTCCAAACAGCAAAAATGACTTAGACTTTACACTTATAGGCGAGTCAAACGGACATGAAAAAAACACCAATCAACCCACTTCAGTTTATACAAATGATTTAATATCCACCGAATGGATACATGGATCAGTAGCATTAAATCACCCACCTTTTTTAGGAAATCCCGGTATCAATATCAGAAACATACCTACGAATCGTTATGATTTTTTTAAACTTTATATGACAAACTATATAATTAATTTCATGACGCAAGAAACCAACAGATATGCACAATTCATACTTGGACACGAGTTCTTCCAAACGTTTTAAATGTTAACACGTAAGGAAATGGAAATATACTTGTCAATTATTATTTTTATGGGAATTTTAAAACTTTAAACATTTGAGATGTATTGGAAGAAAAAAGAAAATCCCTTTTATCAATCATATATTTATAATTTGATGTCTTTTGAACGTTTTTCCACTATTAAAAAATATTTTCAAGTGTTTAATAAAGTCGAATTTAGCAATCAAGATCGTGAAAGTGGATGTAAAACTCAGCTAGATGGATTGGTTGAATATTTTAGTATAGTATTTTCAAGAGGTGATTCTCCCCAAAGAGAAATAGCGTTATATGAGAATATGTGCTCATGGTCTAGAAGAGGCGGATCCAAAGTATATATGCCATTGAAGCCAGTTAAAAGTGGCATTAAGCTTTATGCATTATGTGAATCCAGTACTGGCTACGCATGTAGTTTAACCTTATATACTATTAGAAGAAAAGAAAACATTTTAGGCATGATAAAACGGCTAAGCGAACGATATAAAAATTTGGTTCACCGACAAAACCGCGCCGACAAAATCGCAAAGTATGTTTTCCGACAAAATCGCGATAAAAAATACAATATCAATTAATTAAAATCTTGTGTTGTGTTTTTTACATTTATATTTTAAAGGTTTAAAATTTTAATAAATATAGATAACAAATTTAATTATAGGACTAACATTTATTTAGAGCTCAATATTATGTGAGATAGCACGCAGATAC
>CAKKLC010005102.1:1220-13254 GCA_918559645.1 Ceratonova shasta | reverse complement strand
ACCACCAATCATGACATCGCTAAAATCAACCGAATCTGCCAACAACTGCTTTAGATTAGCAGACCAGTAAGTGGACGTCTTATTTGACCATCTCATCATACCTGTAAAATATAAGATAGGTATTTAGTTTAATGCATAATAAACGAACTCAATTATCTCGTTGACAGGTAACCTGGAGCCAGAAAAGAAAGAATTTGCAAAAATGGACCTACTATTTTTACAATCTTTCTTGCCGCATCTGTAAGCTCTTCTTTCAATAATTAACTTTGTAGAAGACCGACATTTAGGACTTTTTGATTCCTCTTGAATAATAAACTCTTATATTAAATATACAATGGCAGTATCCTCAGATTCAACAATTCCTCTTAAACCTTTTGTTAACAAACCTATATTCATTAGTAATAGCATTTAAATACAATTATTTTTAATTTATAAACACGCTATTAAAAATTAATTAAAACTTAATTATGTATGAAAAATTATTAAAAAAATAAAATAATTATAATAATAAATTACAAAATTTAAATAAATATTTTTGGCGGGAAGCAAAAAAAAATATAAATGTTAGTTTTTAGTAACCAATGGATAGATAAATAAATAAAAAGAAACGAGATAATAATAAAATAGATATGTAAATGTGATATGGCATAAGAAAAAAAGATTTGATTATTTATTGTGGGTTTTTAGGATCAAATAATAATTATTTTTCTAAACACGTTTATAACCCGAAATAACAAACTGAGTTAAAAAACCAGGCTAGATTGTCATCAATACACATATATAATATCCCCAAGAGGATTCGAGTCTGTGATAAATATCCAGGGGGTGCTATACTACTCTTCAGCCATTTTTAATATAATTTTAATTTAAAAATATTAAGGTTTCATTTTTAATGATCAATACCTCTATAAAGAGTACAAACTTAAATGAGTTAAAAATAAGTAAATAAATAATATTAACGAAAACAAACGAATTTTTTTATTACAAAAAATCCCATTAATAATTATTTTAAGTTATAAGGAAAAATTATTTTCATTAATTTGTAATGAATTGCAATTATTTAAACACCGCTTGTAAAGAAACTTCTTTCCTTGTATTTATTATCAAATGTAACTAAGGAAGTAATCAAAGTTAACTACAAAAAAATAAAAATAAATTTTTTTAGAATTTGCTTTTGGTAAAAAATATTACATAAATGAATAAATGATCCATTTTAGAAATCCAAAAAGATCAAGTCTGAATTAAATAATCCTTTAATTACTTGCGTGATTTATTATGGAAATTAAGACTGTTTTAGTACTACAAGATAATTTTATGTATGTTGGGGTTTTCAACGGTGGGACACTTTTGGTAGATCCTGTTGAGCCATTTAAAGTATTAGCGAATATATTTTAGATTGTAGAATTTTTAAAAGGAAACAAACTCTCAGACCCTTTAAGAATTCTTAAAACAAACCTTCACTGGTATCGCTTTTTTTAAATATTCAGGTATCATAATGGTGGCAAGGATGAAATTGTCAAATTATACCCTAAAATTAAAATATATGGAGGAGGAGATGATCGTATAAAAAGTGTTACAATTATTGTTCGTTACAAAAAAAAATTGGACATTAATGGGTTGAATATTGAAAATTTATTAACAGAAGGGTATACAACCTCTGATATTTCCTATTTTCTTGAATTGGATGGAAGATGTTTAGTTTTTACTAAAGACAATTTATCTATTTCAGGATGTGGTAAGTATTTTGAAGGAACTTATGAGGACACGTACAATACTTTAAAAAATATACTTAGAGAATTGCCGATAAAATATGTATTTTTTCATAATTTTAAGGAACTTTACTGTTACCATGAATACACTTTAGAGAATTTTAAATTTTGTCTTTCAATAGAACCAGAAAATCAAGATATGAAAAATAAGTTAGAATTAGTCTTAGTAATATAATACTATATTTAAGAGATCGAGACAAGATAAAAAAGCATCTGTTCCGTTGACCATTTTAGACGAAAAACAGTGTAATGTTTTCATGAGAGTTGAGTAAAGCTTAATAAAATTTTTTAGATTATTATACAAAATTTTGAAATCGCATTGTCCTATGGAAGTTTTAAGAAATTTATTGGAGTTGGATTTCATTGTTTTTTTTGTAAGAGCATCTGCAAAATATGAATTAGAATTTTTTTAAATATATAATTTTGATTATTCATTTTTATCTCTGGGTATCGATAATGTATAATATTATAAATATAAAACTTTGATATACTCTATTATGTAATAAGATTTTTGTAATTTGTTTATAAGAGAAAATATAAGACGTTTTTACAATTATTAGAATTGTTATTCTTCTGATGAATAGGGGAAAAATACTACAGTATATTTTTAGACAAATGGCTGATATTTCAAGATGTTAAAAAATATAATTTGAAATAGAATTCCTCTTATTAAATAAATAGCGCATGTGGTTTAAACGGCGCTGTTGAGATTAATTGTTGCTTTTAAAAAATTTTAAGTAAAACTTTACATGCTCATAATTAAAAATGATAAATCATAAATCCCGAAAATCTGTACAACGATAAAGAGTTGAGAACATTAAACTTCTCGGAAGCCTTCATTTCACAGCATACAATGCTAATATCTTTTCGGCACCTTTGAAGATCATTGCTAATATAATTATATGCACGAAATGTACGAATGGTACTCGAATGGAATACAAAAAACGTAAACCATCAGTTAAAGACTTTTTCTGGATGTTTACATCAATTTATCGTTTTTTCTGTAGTGTGAGAAAATATAGCTTTTCCAGAACAATATATTAAAAATTTAAACTGTTTTTTACTAATTTATCAATACATAAAGTGATCATCTTTTAAAGAAATCGCTCATGAGCTTTAAATAGATCGAGGTAGTCTTTCATTATGTTGTAAAATAATCAGAGAATGGATTTATGATGACATGATGGCTATAAGTGTCAAGCTTGGTGGAATAAACTCAGATGATACAAGCAAAATAGAATAGATGGAAGAAAGCTTTTTCTTTAAAAGAAAATATAACGGTGTTCGTACAACTTGGGACAATGGTATGTCGGAGGAGTAGAAAGAAGCTTCAAAAAAGCGTTTATAGAGCCTATAAAGCAAAGAAATGCAGAGAAAATTTAACCAATCATTTATAATTATATATTGACTGGAACTACTATTATCACCGATAAATGCAGATCCTACTCCACGGCACTTAGAGGTTGTCAGATTTTTAGCACAAAAGTGTCAACAACTCCATCAATTTTGTTAATCCAGATGACTCAAGTGTTCATACACAATCTATTGAAGGTCTTTAGATTTATTTGAAGATATTATTACCACAAAGAGTAGTAATATCACAAGTCCAGTATTCAGAATATCTTATTAAGTTTCTACGGTAGTTTAAATACGAAAGAACGGAACGCTTCAACCAAGTACTGAATATTATGCAAATAAAATGATTTTTTACCCTTTTAATTATTTTTTAAAATCACCATTTAATCCACATGCACCAAATAAATTATTGAAGAATTAATATCAGATATTACTACATTATAATGAATTGACTTCTTGCAGTAAATATATTAAATTTTTCTGCATAATTAATTAAGTAATAATAAATCAAGATATTTTTTAGTTTCATATAGAATGTTTTCTAAAAAAGGTTTGACGTTTCTAAAATCTTTAACAATAAAATATATATGTAAACGTTTATTTATTGATGGGCTTAAAGATATCATTAAAATTATAACAAATTATAAAGGGGTTGTCAAAAATATTGAGGGGATTTTTTTTATAAAGTAATATATTAATAAAATTAATTTTTTTCTCTTTATTTTTTAAACAAATCATCAAGATATTTTATAGTTCAGTGAAAAATTTATTTAACAAAAAAATTAACTGTTATGAAAATAAACCAATTAAAATATTATGTCACAAAATCAGGTCCTGAAGAATTATTAAACTACTGTTACCACAGCAAATTGGTCAGACACGAAATTAAATGTTCAACTTGTAAACTATCAAAATAAATTAAAAAAAGACTTGTTTTGTCGAAAAAAAATGTTAGCGATGTTACAAAAAGAATGTTTATCAAGATATAGAAGAACTTAAATATTTGCCAATTAATTTTTTAGTCATTTAAATAAAATTTTCCGTATTATCCTGTGGGTTTTAGCCAGAATATTTGGAAAGCAGCCTAGCCAAAGTATAAAAAAACTTTGGGAATAAGTAGGCCACTCTACAGAAAGATTATTAATAAGTATGTTGTTTTAATGAAAAAATATAACAATGAAAAGCACAAATTGAAGGGATTAAATAAAATTTTCCACGTTGACGAAACTATGATAAATTATAACTGTAAAAGTCATCATAGACGCTTCCCAGCAAACAAACTAACTCTATATGCATTTTTGACCTAAATGTAATGAGCGAAGCTATTAAAATGTGCTGGCTGAAGTGATCTTGGACAAGAAATAGTATATTTTTTTTCTAATTATCATTAAAAGTGTTAATGAATTTTCAACTATTCACACTGATGAACTTAAAAGTTATCTTACTTAAAGAAAATTTAATTTTCCTCACTTAACAGTTAGTCATAAGTATGCATTCGTTGACTTTATAATTAAAGTACACACGCAAGCACTTGAGAGTTTCAAAAATGAGCTAAAATTTCAAATTAAGTTCAGAAAGCGAATAAAATTCAATTTAAGATGCGATTTTGTCACTGAATTTGTTTGGCTTTGGAATAAAAAGTTTGATTTACTGAAAGACCTAATTATTTTAATTTAATTTTTTTTATTAATTTTTTTTTCACTTATAGCATAAATCGTATTTCATTTTCACTGCTCCAATTTATTTCTTCACAAATCTATTAATCAACAATTTTGTAAAATGCATTAATATTTATGTATTTAACGACTAAAATTGCATTATCTAATTCGTTTTTTTTCAACCTAAATTACATATTTTATTATGTGTTGAATTTAATACTTGTATTTAAGGATGTATATAAGTGATAAATATGCTTAACATTGATAATTGATATTATTTTGTTTATTTAAAAAAATAAAGATCAAACTTTTTGCACCTAAAAGTATTAAATCAGTCTCATAAACTACAACCTTAATTATAAACTCTTTTGTTTTGCTTTAATAAACTTAAACTTCTTCTTCACAACTGTTTTCAGTCTTGAAATTTTTTAACGAGAAGTAATTTTCTTCAGCAATTCTAGATTGTTTTTTATTACTTTATCTCAGGTATATTTAAAAAAAAGTCATTGTGCCTTAATGATAAACGTTTTTTTTATATAAATCTTTAATCAAGATGCCTATTTTAAGAAATTAAACAATAAAAGAAAGCTGATGATAATAGAATTTTGCTTTAAAGTTTCTTAATATCACGATATCAATTGTCTGAAATTTTTAATGTACTATTTTTAGGTAAAACTAGAATGTTAATATTACTAATCTCATATGTTACTTATCGAGACAAACAATTATCAATAATAATCAATATTTTTTAGCCTTTTTTATATATTTGATTTAGATTAAAAGCCAGCTATTAAAATCAATAGTTTGCATGCATGCACTTTAGTGCTGTATGTAATTGTAAAAAAAGCTTTTATCAAACCTTTAAGTCATCTTCAATTAGCCAACTTCATAATTACGACAGGTTGTTGTTTTTTTTCCTGATGTGTTACAGATTAATATCACTATTATTCCACCCTAGAACTTTTTAATCCTTTTCTAACTTTAGAAACCAAGCTCTTGCGAAAGCAAGTTTATAAAAAATTCCGGTTTTATCACATTAAAGATATTAATACATTCATATTGATAAAGAGTAGATTTGAAAATATTTGAAAATTTTGTTCCTTAATTTAATAGCAACCTTTTCAATAATATTTCATGTCGATTCTATTTTTTTTAATTTATAATAAAATCAGTTTGAACCATGTACAACAATCGTAGAAAAATGAAATTCTCTAAAATAGAAATTATAGTTGCCTTTAAATAGCTTTCAGTAAAATAAACTACCTCTGTACTTACTATTTCAATCCTTTATTATAGCTTAGTAGGTTACATTTAGTATTTAAAATTGCTTACCCCTACTTTAAGGTTCAGATGTTTATAAATGCTCGTTTGAAACATTCTTCCTGAACTAGATAATTCTTAATTAAACATCAGGCAAATTTTTTAAAACTTTCAACTAAAGACATCTTTAATTTTAGTTTTTTTCAAGACCTTATTGTCTCTGTTTTTTCCATTATTTTGATTCACTCAGTCAAATTCATACTTTTAGACAACGAGATTTTACTCCAGGTAAAAATTTAATTTTTTTTAATTATTTTAAAAAAATGCCGAAAATGGGATTATTTTTATTCTGAGGGAAAAAATTTCTAGGGAATAAAAGTTGGTTTGACTCCATTAATTTTTTATCTTCTATTTAACATTTTTAGAATGTTTAAATTTAAATTTTTTAAAAAAAAATTAAAAAAAAAAGGTTTAAAATTAGTTCAGATTTTTTTAATATTTTCCCGGCAAAACTTTAAATAAAGAAAATTATAAAAAAAACTATAATGGTTTTTGACCAGTTTTGAAACTAATTAATCAGAATGAACAAAGAAGCTCTTATTTCTTTTTTAAAACAGCGAAATCTTCTAGTATATGGAATGACTAACAGTTCATGAAAAACTTATTTGATATTAAAAAAATCTACAAAAGTAAGAGATGGTTTTGTATGACGGTGCATAAATTCTTCATGTGGTGCATACTCAAAATTTACTTCAATATTAAAGGAAAGTTTTTTTGGATCAACTGGAGTTTTTACATAATTTGGGGTAAACCCAGTTTATCTATTTTTTTAAATAAAATATTTATATCGAATGAACAAAAATACAAAAAAGTTTCTAAATCTTATGATTATTAATGAAGAACTGGCAATTATTTTTTTTCAGATTTATAAAAAAAATATAAGTTATAAACCTCGATACGTGCAGATTTGATTTTTGAGTAATTCTGGTTAGAAATTAGCATAAAAAAAGATAATATAATAATGAGTAGTTAGTCAATTGATAAATAGTATAAAAGTAACCATTCAAACAAGTAAATTTTAAATTTATACTTGATTAAAAATCTGATAAATTAGATATCATTACCAGATCTTTAAAGCAATTAATTAGTAAAAGCAATAAGGACTATCCATAAAGATTATATTAAATGTAGTTATAAGTTTGAAAATAGTCATGAACAATTTTTTGATAACTATACGAAAATTTTCTGTACTGATGTATTTTTGATATCTATAATATGCTTCTTCGCAATATATATTTTAAGTAAATGGTAAAAAAATATTTCAAAATAATCAAATCTAATCAAATTAAATGTTAATGAATAAGAAAATATTAATTGATAAAATTCATTTATATGTTTTTTTAGTAAAAAATTATAAATATTAAAATTTGTTAAAAAAGATACGAAACTAAAGCTTTATTTGTTCAGTTATAATCTTTTTAATTAGAATTAGAAAAACATGTATTTTAAATGAAAATAGTGTCTAATTTGTAATTATTTCAATATTAAGAGTAAACATTTTGATGTAGTTTGTAATTTCATATAGTATTGATTCATTTTCTACGTTTATTTACTTTATACATATTAATGTTTCAGTGTGTTATTAGAGTATATGAGTCTTTATTCACTTTTATTTCATTTTTTACGTTTATTTACTTTATACATATTAATGTTTCAGTGTGTTATTAGAGTATATGAGTCTTTATTCACTTTTATTTCATTTTCTACGTTTATTTACTTTATAAATATTAATGTTTCAGTGTGTTATTAGAGTATATAAGTCTTTATTCACTTTTATTTCATTTTCTACGTTTATTTACTTTATAAATATTAATGTTTCAGTGTGTTATTAGAGTATATGAGTCTTTATTCACTTTTATTTCATTTTCTACGTTTATTTACTTTATAAATAATAATGTTTCAGTGTGTTATTAGAGTATATGAGTCTTTATTCACTTTTATTTCATTTTCTACGTTTATTTACTTTATAAATAATAATATTTATAAATATTAATGTTTCAGTGTGTTATTAGAGTATATGAGTCTTTATTCACTTTTATTTCATTTTCTACGTTTATTTACTTTATAAATAATAATGTTTCAGTGTGTTATTAGAGTATATGAGTCTTTATTCACTTTTATTTCATTTTCTACGTTTATTTACTTTATAAATAATAATATTTATAAATATTAATGTTTCAGTGTGTTATTAGAGTATATGAGTCTTTGTTCACTTTTATTTCATTTTCTACGTTTATTTACTTTATAAATTAAAATGTTTCAGTGTGTTATTAGAGTATATGAGTCTTTATTCACTTTTATTTCATTTTCTACGTTTATTTACTTTATAAATAATAATATTTCTAAATATTAATGTTTCAGTGTGTTATTAGAGTATATGAGTCTTTATTCACTTTTTTTTGTTTTAATTTAATCTTTACTTCATTTTAAAATACCATAAGAATACTTTTATAAATTACAGTCATTATATTAATTAATGATAGAACCAAATATATTTAATAAGGTGTAGCAACAAATATTGTTGGGTTTTACATTTTTTTGTTGTAAGAAAACCTTTGTTAAATAAATATTTAGTCAACATTGGTGGTTTTTTACATATTGAAAACAATTTTAAACTATTTTTAAAACAAAAATAACTAATTTTATGGTATTAAATTTATCATCAAAAATAAAATATATAAAATATTAATAAATTTAAAACTAATTTTCTTTTATAGAAATCAAATATGTCCAATTCTTTTGAAATGTAAAAATGACTGACCGATTTTAATAGATATTTAACAAATCTTACATTAATTTTTTTATATATTCTGTGAATTAAACTTAAAAATTTTTCAAAATTATATTTTATTTACTCAAGGTATAAATTAAAATTATGAAAATTTTTTGTTTGTACATGAGAATTTCACGCCCAATAAAAATCACAAAGAAAAGAAGGATACTAAATAAATTGTATTAATTTTAAAAATTTAGTAAAATTTAGTTTCTTTCAAATAAAAAATTCTGTAAAAAATTTCTTTAGGTGCTCAAAATGTGCATTGGAGTTAATTCCATGTTTACTATGCAGCAAATTTTTAGAGATAGACCTAAATCCTTCAATATGCATAGTATGTACTATAATATTATTTGAGTCTACAAAATTGACCGTATGATTTACGATTTGGTGTTCATATCCAACAAATTGTCTTATAGCAGCACCATATGCGCTCGACTCATCGGTTTTTATACTGGTACTAGATAATATATTGTTCAAAATAACCTATACAATTGTTTGCTTGTGTTTAAGACTGGTAATAGAAACGTACGCTTGGATCCCCTTTCTCCACATCAATGTACTACGATCCATCGGTAACCCGAACTCTATTGCACTTAGATGTAAAAAAGTAACTTTCGTCGATTTTAACAATCTTTGGTAGACCAATTTTATCAAAAGGTCCAATTATCCCACTATTATTAATTACCATCTCGATAATTATCAGTTATTGTTTCGCAAAACGTACTAACGGTCCTTGATGAAATATTTAATTTATATGCAATTTGACAGAATTGTACTCTTTTTATATATTTATACATAATCATCAATATTTTTTTCATCGGTAACTTTGATAATTCAAAAAAGCTACAAAAACCTTACGCTTTTCTGGGAATTATATGAAGCTATAGATTTCCACACATATCCATCAATGTTATATCTCTTTAAATATCCCATATGGCGTTTTGATCCACATTTATATCATTTGACCTCATTTTTTATTAGTCCCAACCGACCAAGAAAAATGTTTTAGACTTTGTAATTAATTAAAAATATCACTTAAACAAACCTCTGAAATTCTTAAACTTGTGATTTCCTCATACGAGGATTCTATCTCGCTTTCTATTATTCTTTTGGAACTTTTTCGGCCTATTTTTGTTTTTTTTAATTTTCATCCGGCTGTTGAATTCTCATCTACCTTTTAGCCTAGTGATAAAATAATTTTAGGAAAGTTTTTTAGAAATACTTAAAATCAATTGTATCGATTATATCAGAAAATATCTTTTCTAAAGAAAATTTCCATTTATTTAAATAACTTTACGTACATTACATTTTTCATTAAAAATTAAAACATTCAAATTAAAAAAAATATATAATCTCTGTAAATATTAAATTTAATCCAGTTGAGTATAATTCTATAAGTTTTATTTGAAATGAATAAGAACATAATCGTTTTGTGGTTTAATTTTAATCTTATTATTTTAAGTATTAAATAATTTCAAAAAAATTCAATGTGGTCATTTAAGATTTTTAAATAATTCATCCATTTATATAAATTAATCTAAAAGTTAGTTTGAATAATTGTAGATATTCCATTTTGTAAATTAAATACTTAAATTTGGTATAATAAAAAAGTATTTTAGACTTATTTTTAAGTTGGTTTCTATGCATTTGATAAAGTTTGCTAATCTTTAATTATTCTGAAAAATTTCATTTTTGTTCTCTAATGATTTAGATTCAATAAGGGATGGCAAATAAAAACATTATATTTTAATTATATTATTTAATTAAGCATAAAATTAAAGTTAATCAATATCCTTGATTTTATAAATAAATATCAAATTTTCTGATGAATTTTTTTCAGAGTGCAAGTAAAGGTTATATTAAATTACTCCTTATATTTTAATATATATAAAAATTTGTTAGGTTGTTTCACATTTTAAATTATTATTGAAAAAATGCACTCAATTTTTAGAATAAAAAATGTTATTAGTACAGATGATTTTAACGGTATTGAAAATATTTGACTTAAACTAAAAAAATGCAACCAGTTACTTTTCAAAATATTTCTAGTTACTATTGAGCAAGAAATGCCAATAATCTTATTTTTTTATTTAAAAAAAAATTTAGTTAATAAGTTTTAATTTTATAGTTTTACACAAGGTTTAGAGATTATTGTTAAAAATTTTGAATCTGGGAAACTGAATTTGTATGGATGTGGAATAATAAGGAAAATTGATTTTTTGCTGTTTTGAATGTGATTAAATGTTAAGAATTATTTTTAATTTTTTATGTTAGGTACGATTTTTTCCGAGTTACGAATTCTTCGTTTTTTTTTAACTGAAATTGTATGGATGTGGAATAATAAGGAAAATTGATTTTTTGCTGTTTTGAATGTGATTAAATGTTGAGAATTATTTTTAATTTTTTATGTTAGGTACGATTTTTTCCGAGTTACGAATTCTTCGTTTTTTTTAAATGAAATTGTATTGATGTGAAATAATAAGGAAAATTGATTTTTTGCTGTTTTGAATTTGATTAAATGTTAAGAACTATTTTTAATTTTTTATGTTGGGCACAATTTTTTCCCAGTTACGAATTCAGCATTTTTTTAAACTGAAATTGTATTGATGTGGAATAAAAAGGAAAATTGTTTTTTTGCTGTTTTGAATGTGATTAAATGTTAAGAATTATTTTTAATTTTTTATGTTAGGTACGATTTTTTCCGAGTTACGAATTCTTCGTTTTTTTAACTGAAATTGTATTGATGTGGAATAAAAAGGAAAATGGATTTTTTGCTGTTTTGAATTTGATTAAATGTTAAGAATTATTTTAAATTTTACATGTTAGGCACAATTTTTGCTCAGTTACTAATTCAGCATTTATTTAGCAGATATTTTTTTTAAATGAAGTTGTATGGGGCTATAGTACAGAATAAGGGCCCTCAATCGAGAATTTTCGGTAAATTTATAATGGCGGGTATTGATTTTAACATTGATAATATTGATACATTAAAATTAGTTGATTTTGTTCATATAGAATCAAACATATCGTACATTATAAATTTTTTGCAAAAATTAAACCTATTGCCATATATTAAAAGTTGTCCAAGTTGTCATTTGAATATGTACATTCAAAAATATTCTTCAAACATAGATGAACACATATTCCGATGCTCA
>CAKKLC010005084.1:5450-16616 GCA_918559645.1 Ceratonova shasta | reverse complement strand
AGTTTAATTTTGTTCTTTTAATCATAATATGTGAATTTAATATATTTCTTCAAATTTATTTATTAGTTTTATGAACTTTTTACAGAATTTTTTTTATGATTTAATTTTTTCAAGCTTTTTTTTTCATAGGTACCACATGGGGCTTTTTTTCACAGATCCGAAAAACTTTTATTTTATTATAGAACCTAATATTTTATTATTTTATGCAAATAATTTTACGTATTACATTATTTTTTTTAATAATAAATCTATATGTAATCTATGGCTCTTCTCAGATTCAATAATTACAATTTTGAAATTTTTTGAATAATTTTTGAAGGTAATTTTCTAAAAAACTATCTTATAATTATAAATAAAGACATTTCTTGTTTAACGAATTATTTAAGATTTAGCAAAATTTCAAACGATATTATTTACAATATATTTTCATATAAATTTGATGGTTATTTTCAAAATGGTTTTATTATATAAAATTTATACAAACTAATACAGTTATATTTATTTCATCTTATAATTTAAATGTAGACTTTTTTTATAATCATACAAATGAAAATTCAATTTTTTAAATGTTGAGAATAAGAGTATTAAATATTATTTTAGTTAAGTTATATTTTTTAAATTTTTTGAATAAGTGGAGTGTGGTATAGCTTCATTATAAGTTATTGACAGCTAACATATAAAGTTTTTTAAAAAAATTGTAAATTTTACATGAATAATAATCGCATATTCGATTATAAATATTTGATTATTTTTTTTTCCAATTTTTTTGACAAATTTATACTATAATGATAAATTAACATTTATTTTTTTTATTATTTGCTGGTTAATTTAAGTTAAGATTAATTGATATTAAAAAAAATTAATTTTTTTAGAAAAACTTAACCTACATCGTAAGTTCTTTATTATTAGTTCTAAAATCAATTATCAGATGTCTTATTATCAAGAGATATCGTCGATAGAAATTCATTTCTTAATTATTAAATTTTCTTTTGCCAGGTCAGTAGCTTTGTTAATTATATCATGAATGTCATCTTTTTTATATCAACAAAAAATTCTTAATTAAAATTAATGACCTACATGTTACACTTAGCAAACTCAATATTTAATGGTGGTAATGTATTATATTTTTAAAAAGTCCTTGCATATATAAATATTTACATTAGCTGTTTATCATAAACTATTTTAGTTATTTATAAAATTATACTAAAATGTTCTTAACTGTTAAGTTAGTATTGTAATACAATTTATTAATAATAAGTTGCAATATTTTTCGAAAATAATACACTTTAAACATAAATATCATAACTTTATCTATCAGTTCACAGAGTAAATTGGTATTAGATTTTTGAAATATATATCGATATTAGAATAGTTAAAGTTTCCTTAATGTATTGACTGATTATGCAATATTAAAATTATCTGGAAATAATATTTTTAATATCATTTTAATTTCGTGTATAAAAAAATTGAAATAACATTCCAAAAAGCTGCATTTAAAATAAGTCATTTTAAATTTGGGTCAATAAGCAGTTAATTTTTTTCAAATAAACCTTGCGGACACATTCATATATTTACCATAATAATGCTTTTTATTATTTTTTTATAAACACGAAACTATACTGAAACAATTTTAGTTTATTGACAATCATACCATAAAAGAATTTTTTGATTTTTATTGTTTAAATGTACACTTTTTAAATGTTATAAATACAAAAATTGCTACTAATCCATCATATTATTCACTGGAAAGTCTATCTGGAATTTTAATTTTGTAAACTAATTTTATAAATTATCACGTAAGATTAGATTTTGGACAAATGAAGATTATAACATTTATAACTAAAATCTTTCCTAATAAACATTCTTATATTATATGCGCCAAAGTAAATATTGTAATGATAGTTTTCAACTCACATTTCTACGGTATCATTGATTGTAATGTGATCACAGGTAGTTTCAAATTGTAAATGGTCAATTTTTTTTATTTAAAAAAAAGTAAAATTATCTACTTACAAACATTATATTGCTATTGTAAATATTTTTAAATCGAACTATATCTAAAACCAGTTTTATAATTGCTATCTTATATAATAGATACCTGTATTTTAGCACAGAAACATTTTATCAACATCAAAGGCATATTAGCTAAATATAGCTAGATGTAACTCCAAAAATTGTAGTTTACTAATTACTTTAATGAAGTCAGTATTCGCATTATAAAATACTTCCAATTTATACGTTCTGGAATTCACAATAAAGTTTAAATTTAATATTTTCTAATACAGTAATTAAAATATGCACAATTTAAAATCATAAAAATATATACCAAAGAAATATACTAATAAAAATTAAAAATTTAATCTTTAAATGCTTTTACATAATACGTCCTAATCTAGTAATTAAAATGGTGGTCGACCCAAATGGTCGCGGGCAATAATGGTCGCAGAAAGTCATTATTATTATTATTATGAAATATGACTCAGGATTCTTAAAGAAACTTTATTTTTGGTGGTTAATATTCAATATATCCACAATAGATTAAACACAAGAGGTCAAATGGGACAATTGCCATTCTACTTGTTGGTACATCTACTAAACGAGAAAGCCAAGATTTTTTCGCTGACAGTGGAGTTCGTTTCCATAGGGGATGCTGTACGAGTCCCACACACCATGGTGTAGGTCATATAGTGACAAGCTATTGAAGTATTGTAAAGAGTATCGGATGGATGAACGAACATATATGGCTCTATTAGATGGATCGAGCCATTTAATATGCAGGAGGATTCAGACAGACGATATTGTAGAGAACAATTTTGGACTAACTTATATTTAAAATTTTAAGTTCCTTTGAGTCATATGTATTTGTTTGCGGTATGATGAGTTGTAATGTAACAATTTTCATAACTTAGTAGTATTGTGTTATTTGGATAGTAATGTTCGTTTGGGTAGTATATAAGGTGCTTTATGTTGTGTATATATTGAATATTAAATATAAAATTGTATTTTCTTTCCGATATCTGTGTCAAATTTCATAATAATTAATTTGAGCGAAAATTGTCCCCTTTAATTATTTAAATAGGCATAATTTAAAATCTTAAAAAATATCCCAAAGAAATATACTAATAAAAATTAAATCTTTGAATGCTTTTATTTAATATTTCCTAATAGATTAGTTAAAATATTCATCATTAAGAATCCTAAAAATATTAACTAGGAAATATATTAATAAAAATTAAAAATTAAATCTTTTATTTTTTTTTTTAATATTTGTATATGCAGTAATTAAAATATGCACACGTAAAAATACCAGGACTGTAGAGTCGGAGTCGGTATAAGAGTCATAAAAAGGAGCGACTTTGACTCCTTTTACGTTAAAATCTAAAATAATTTTTTTTAAATTATTATAATGAATGTGTATTGTGCACGAATATTATACTTGCAGGCGCAAGTCGTGCGGATATGGTGAATCAATGAGATCCATTTAATGCATAAAGTCTTTAAAATTTGTTTATTCCTTCTTTCTCAAATCGAAAGAAAAGGAGCATTTGTTTTTGCTTTTGTTTGACGCAATTTTTGCGTATTTTTTTGCCAGTCATTGTTCTGCATTGGCCATGTACACATATTGATATCATATCGTTACAAAACACAAAACTCTCTCCTTTTCTCTATTAATTTTTGTAGAACTAAGGACCAGAGGTACGTTTCCTTTGTAATGAAATGTTTAATTTTTTATTTAAATTATCATCAATAACAAACTAAATTTTTTTTAGTGAAAATAAAAACTGAGCAATCTGCGTGATTCAAGATGTATCAGGGATCGAAAAAAAAAGTTAAGGTTTATGAATATTTTAAGATGACTGAGGACGATCAATTTGTTGTATTTCAAGCTAAGGATTATCTTGGAAAACATATATGTGGTGTAAAAATCAGTGCTTTCGGTGGAAAGGATATAGTGCGCCAAGTAGGGCATGCAATATGAAGCGTCAAATTCAATGCAATCACCCAAACTTATACAAGATCATTTCAGAGAAGCAAAACACTAGTTCAAATATATGTAATAATCGGAATCATCAATTGCCAGTAACTAAGTATTTTACAAGTCATAATGTTGCCGTGAATATGACGGCTGACAAATATAAGGATTGCATCAGTGAAATGGTATATAAATATTCCTTGCTCATCACTTTTTTCTCCAGTCCAGCGTTTATTAAATTGAATGTGGAAATATGTCGTAAAGTCGGAATATCTTTAGAAAAAAGCAATACACGAAATTTAGTAATAGAGGACAATAAAAAACAAAAGAATGAACTTTAAAATCTCTTACACGAAAAGTTTGTTTACTTAAAAATAAACACTTTTATACGTATGCGCGTAAATTACTTCGTAATTAATGTTCAATTGGTTGATAATAATAAAAATTAGTAACGCGTTCCTGGCAATTAAACACACTATTTCTGATCACTCAAGCGATTATTTAAAAGTACTTGTGATGGATTTTCTGAAAGAGTTTAATATAAAACTAGAACAAATTTTATCAATTGTGACAGACAACTCCAGTAATATGCTGAATACTGTGACCAAATTAAGTACTATTAAGGCGAAAGGCGATATTGATGATTACTCTAGTATTTAAGATTATACACTTTGTGCTGCCGCTTCTGATATTTTTAAGATCCATCATATGCGATATGCAGTACATACGTGGCAATTATCAATCCATGATGGCTTGAGAGAAGTGCACGCAACGAGAATTTGTAAAAATTTACGAAATGTCCCAATATCAGCTAGAACACTAAAAGTATATGTGTCATGATCAAACAAAGAGCTGGAAAGGGAGCGACTTAGGATCAAGCTACAAGGTAGGGTAGTACATACTTAATATTACATCGACTTGATGAACTAAAATGTTATCTTGAAGACATGGTCGACCCTGAAGTGAATATTTCTGAAATTAAATGGAAAAAAAAGGAGGATATTTAGTTTGTGCTTCGCCATCCTTATATCGCTACAAAAGTAATTGAATCGGAAGATTTGACGTCTGGTTTATATTTCAAGGAGTGGAAAAACATCATTTTTTTTGTCAAAAATTGTTAATAATACTCTTACTGATGGAATTAAAAATGCCATGCTATGTAGAGAAAAACATTTACTGGACAACAATAAACTTTTGGCTAGAAGCTATGTTGAGCCTATGGTTTTATGTATATTGACGGAAGAACCAATAAATACAGCTAAAAACGCTCTTTTTGAATTAACCGATCGTCTGTAAGGCCTTTAACTAGAAAAAGATATGACAGCAGGTAATATACACGAAGTTCTACCATTTTTATCCGAAATCGCTGAATCTGAAGACGATTTTGAGAAATATATAAATGAACAAGATAAACTAATAGGTCCTCGTTTGAATCACAGTGCAATATAGATGAAGGAGACTCTATTTCAAAATTTAAAATTAAATTTTATGAGGCATTGAAAATCATGGAAAAAAATGACCTGAACTTATAAATTGGATGTTGAAATCGCAATTTAGCATTATCTAGAAAACGTAAAACATTCAGCATTGAACATTACAGCCTTACAGCAAACCTATGTATCGGTAGAGCGGTTATTTTCCGCTCTTAAAATTCCGAATCCTGATTTGAGAGCCTCTATGAATGGTGATTAATTAAACAAATGTTGTTTTTAAAAATAAATTTTAATAAATAATTATTATAAGTTTGATCTTTTTATATTTGTATCCATATAACACGAATAAATGGCTATATGCAAAGGTAGGATACAATCTGATAAAATTAAGCTTTTTTTAATTGGAGTGGGAGTCGCGGAGTTTTATTGTTGTAAAAATAGGAATCGGAGTCGTGTAATTTTTTGTCGACTCAGAGTTCTGATAATCACTAAAAAAATATATTAATAAAAATTAAAAATATAATCTTTAATGCTTTTATTTAATATTTCCTAATAGAGTATTTAAAATAAGCAAAATTTAAAATCCTAAAGAAAATTAAGATTCTTTTAGTTATAATCTGCAAACTTCCCTTAAAATTAACGAATAAAATTGATTCTTTAATTTCTTAGATTTATAATGTGAATATTACAAAAATTTCATTATTAGAATATATCATAATCATATTTTCCTATTTTAAATCTTGGAAAACTTTCAAATAATCTTGAAAAATACTTTTTTATTTAAAAATCTTCATCATGATTCTGCGCAAGAGTATTCCCTGGTTACTAATTATATTATTATATATTTTACTAATTTTATTATTGCTTAGAGATTTATTCGATAATAATTAAAATTGAAAAGAAACAATAATGATGTATTAAATGGCTTATTGAAATGAATGATTTTGGTATTCATTGAAATTGATATAATTGATTGAGTTATGGGCGGTATAATCTGTATCCCCTATAAAATTAGGACTTCGTTGTTTTTCGAATAAATCAATAAAATGGCTAATAGGACTGATGCTCACGGTCTTACTAAGGAGGTTAGAGAAAAGGTAACCAGTTATATGAATTAAGCTTGCTCTAAAATATTCCCTGGAAGATGAAAATGAAGTGATGACTTGGATCTGTAACGTTTTGAATAGAAATGTTTATGAAAAAAAAGGTTCAGATAATGTGTATGAAACACTTAAGGATGGGGTTATATTATGCGAGTAAATTTTTAAAAAAGCATAGGGTTATGAATAAGATATCACCTGGAGCTATTAAGAGAATCAATACTGGAAAAATGGCCTTTAAACAGGTAGTAAATTTAAAATTGTAGATGGAAAATATTTCTACTTTTCTTTCTGCATGTTCAACATATGGTGTTCCACTTACGGACCAATTTCAAACCGTTGATTTGTATGAAAATCAAAATATGTCACAAGTCATATGTACCTTGTATGCATTAGGAAGAAAAGTGATTTTTATTTTTAAATAAAGGCCAAGAGCCATAACTATGAAGGTCCTACAATTGGAGTGAAGGAAGCCGAAAAGAATATCAGGGAATTTAGTGAAGACCAGCTTAATGCATCCAAGACAGTTTCTAGTCTTCAATACGGGTCTAATAAAGGAGCTACTCAAAGCGGAATGAATTTTGGAAAATCACGTCATATTATTGATTAAATTAATAATTTAACAACAAAAATAATATTTTTGGTATTAAATATGGGGGTTTAAAGATCCTAAAATGTAAGGGACAAGTTTTTACTGACTTAATTTAGTTTTTTAAAAAGATTGTATAACATATCATAAATGTTATACTCAATTTATATTAATATTGAGTAAATATACTAGTTATTTGATAAAATAAAGTTTTATCTTTTTTGAGTTGAAATATACAACATGAAAGTTTTGGGAATAAATAATCATGTAGATCTATTAACGAACGCTTGTATTATGTAATTCTAATTAATTTTCAGATTTTATAATGCCGAGCATAAGGTTATTTGTTGTCCTACCTGCGAATATTGTATACGATTGGTAAAATTGTTTCTATAAAATCTGTTGTAATATTTAATGATTTTTTATAAATTACTGGGTTGAGAAATCAATATAAGTAATATAAGGAAATAATTTTTTTCTATTTATATACCTATTCTTTGATATTATTTATAAATTTTGAGTAATAGTGAAATAAAGGTTTTTAGCAGTAACATGTTTAAAATTCTGTGATTCTTAAATATATTATTCTTTATAATTCATACTAACCTTAAATACATTTATAAGAGAACGTTCGTAATTTACATAATGAAAAAAAACTGGTTTTTGGACTCCCCTTGTAACAAAGTGTAACAAATTCTTGAACATTCCCTCCTCCTAGTGTAATGTAACAAATTCATAAATTTTTTTTATGAAACTAAGAAACTTTTATTATATATTCTCCCATGGAGCATTCATTTTTGATTCAAATAAAATCAAAGGTATTTCAAATGGTTCTTCAGCTTCAGTGATGATCAAATTTCCACCGTCAACGTCTTCTTGATTCATCCATTCCGCTTCCTTATCCACAACAACTAAAATCTCGTCATTTCTATGTGAGATAATTTTTTTTGTTTGATTTTTGACACATTTTTTGACTTTTTGTGAACATTTTTAAGGTGATTTTTAGAAGCTCACTTGAGGCGACGTAAAGTCCACAATCCTTGAAGGTTCTCTTTTCAATTTGCTTTTGAATACTTGGAAGATGAATATCGTAAGGCTGCTGACTAGAAGACCAAATAATTGATTTAGATAGATCAGAAAACTTGCCGTTTTCAATTTCAGCTGCTTTGAAGTGAAAACTTACCTCTTCGTATGAAAATGGAATCAATGCAGGAAGAAAACCATAAGGAAACATTTTTAAATAATTTCCAATTGAAGTGCAGCGTTTTACATAATGGCATTTGACAACCTGTAGAAAGTATGGCGATGATCGAACGTGATTAATTTTCCAGTGTTCATCCTTATGTGTGAGCTTGAGTTGATCAATTTCTAAGACGGCTGGTTTAATGAACTCAGCCACTGTAGGATGACCATCTATGGTTACATTGAAATATATCTTAGCAAGTATCAATCTGGCATGCTCAAAATTTGTTAGCTCCAAATCTTTATCTACTGTTTGTCCATTCTTAAAGTGAGATCCAAATTCTTCGTATGCAAAAATAACACCTAATAATTTTTTTGACAGAGGTGCCATGAATCTTTCTAAGGTATTAAATGCTGAACATCCTGGTGTATTGGTCGCTATGAATAATGCATCATATTTGTTCTTAATTAAATTATCAATTGCGATATCGATTGTTTTTTGATATCGTAGATTTTGATCAGGGCCACCATCTACGAGCTCTATAATAACTGATTTTGATTTTTATTTGATTGTTTAAGGAACTTCTCAAAATTTTCCAACTCTTTCAAGCGTCCTAAATAAATGGCATGAGAATATGCTGTCGATGGGGAATGTTTCAAGGATCTTATTGCAATGTAAGTTGGTACGAGTATATCACTGCTTTTGGATCTCCATACCCATTTGATTGAACTTCAAAAGCTGCACAGACTGATGGATCAATTTATGTTTATTAGCAACATCAAAATCATGGTCCGGCAATCTAATTTGATACTCCATGTGCATTAAAATTAGTGTTTGTGTCTTCGCTGCAGTAACTCCTAAAGGAACATTTGCTTTATCATCCTGTGAAATAATTGACACTTGACTCGGACCCAAAAAAGATGCCAATTGAAGAAGATTGTGTACTGTCGTAGAGCAAAACTTTCCATCGGTATGATTTCTGTGGATATCATTCATAGCTTTCTTCAATCTCACTGGTACCGTCTCAATGTGCTATTTTCCATCGATGGATTTTTGAGTTTTAGCTTGTAGGTGATAGTAAACAGTCGAGCAACCAACATCAATGCCTCAGTTTTTCAGTTCCACCAAAAGCTCGTCTAGAGGTTTAATGGATCGCAAAATTTCATTTCGTCGTTTATCACTCGACGCGGTGCCAAATTTTGCAATATCAATGATAGTAGAGACAAAGTTGGGCTGACTTTGAAAGATTGTTGGTCTTCCTTTTTTTTATAGTTGATGGGAACGATGCAAGGGTGTCAGGATTCGAAGCTTTTAATTCCTCAATTTTTCGATTTTGTTGATCACCATGTATTTTTACTCGAGCAGAATTATCTTTCAGTCCTTTTAACTTTTTTTTTATTATCATCGAGCTTTTTTCTCTTCTATTTCTTAAAATTGCTTCCATATCTGTTAGCAAACCACTCTGTTATCTCAATTGAAGCTGATAAAGCTCTGACTTCAAAATATGAATTTTATTGGCCATTTCTTCTTGTTTAGGAGCCGCTGAAGATTTTTCTTGCTCATTGCTTGCAGTGATTAAGACTACTTCAAAAGTTACTGGATCTTTGATTTCGACCGCAGATATAGATGAATGTACTTGAATTGGCGCTGATTTGACTGAGCTTGATGATGGACTAAAGAATGATTTTAATGCTCCCTTTCGTTAACTCTCCTCTTCCTTCAACTGTTCATTCTTATTTTTGACTAACAATTAAGGATCAGGATGACACTTGTGTTTATTCCAAAAACTGATGCAATCATCATGATTTTGCTTTGCAGACTTTGTTAGATACGCTCTTTTTTACGCACTAAAGAGTTTTTGATACTTGTCGGTTCCCCCCACCACATTTTAAAAATTGTTTTGTTACATGAAATATAAAATATTTAACATATTAAAATAAAAGGGTTAAAAAAACAATAAAGTATACATTATTTTTTTTATCTAATCAATAGGATAAGATTTTTTTATCATTTCAATAAATGCCCTCAAATCATCTCCAAATATTTTTTTCCAGGAATATTCAGCCATATGGTAAGCTAACGTGCTCCTATGGGTCCCATAACGTAATTTTTTTTCGTTTTTTGCTTTCTGCCAACTACTTTCTACGTGATTTGTAGTAGCTCCAGTAATTGGATCTACAAAATTTTTCTTATGGTTGACTGTAAGATGGGTATATCCATGATCCTTTAAACCATTGTAAACTACAGCTGTGTCGGTCGTGATTATACTATATTGTTTTACGTGGTCAAAAATGATTGGCAAGAGGGTTTCTCTTTTAGTATTTGGTACCATAAAAAAGAAGGCTGTTTTTGTTTGGACTTCATACCCAGAAAAAATTCATTGAGCCCTTAATTGCCTTCCACGGCTAAACTTTCGACGTACCATTACAGCTTCGTCTATTTAAACCGAAACTCCAGGTCCTCCAATGATTATGGGGTGCTCATTAAAATAAAGAAGACAAAGTTCTCTACAATAACTTAACCAATCAACGACAGTTTCGTTGGTGGTTATCCCCGTATTCCTCATTATGTTCTTTAATGATGTTTCATTATTTACAATGTAGTAAATAATCATTAAAATCTGAGAAATTGTTAAATGAGATCTCTCAAAAAAGGTACTCTTTCTAAGAGAAACTTCTTTTCTGCAATCCCGTTTGTTACAACAGAAGTAGTACCCCTTGTTTTTCAAACCATTGTTCAGTCGTAATATCATTGGTTTTGTACAACAAATAATGATTCCTTTAACAAACCAATGTTTTGAGCAAATTGAATGGCATCTTCTTCTGGTTTGATCAAATTTAAAAATTGGAGGTCAGTGAAGTTTGAAGTATTCATAGCGTGGATCCAAT
>CAKKLC010005068.1:670-12299 GCA_918559645.1 Ceratonova shasta | reverse complement strand
TTAACAATTGATCATCCCACTTTAGCAAGTATGAATTGAAAATTGCTGACGTCATCCAGGCTTTTTTATTCCATTTATAGTCAATATATTTGGGGACATCAATATTTTTAAAAGGTCTTTGGTTTTTTAAACGATCGATGAGAAGTGGAATTTTTTTATCTGTTCCTTTCATATTACAGCATAGCAGAACAGATGCTCTGTCTTTAAAATTTTTTACTCCTTGCTGTATTTTAGATGTTATGGTTCTTGTTGGCATTTGTCTGTAAAAAAGTGCTGTTTCCTCCGCATTATAGATACCTGATTCACCATATTCTTCAATTTGTTTTGTTACCAGATTGAGAAAATTTTCGATTTCACCAGAATCTACATTTACCTGCTTTCCTTCTCAACAATCATTTTGAGAGATAGATTATTTCTTTTTTTGAATTTTTCCAGCCAACCGGGAGATGATTTAAATTCCTTAATATTTTTTTCTTTGGCTATTTTTTGTGCTTTCTTTATAATTATATCATCTGTGAAAATCATATTTTTTTCAACTCTTAAACGTTCCATCTAAAATAAAAGATTCTTATCTATGACATCGAATTTAAAGACAGGCTTTCTGAATTTTTACCATATCCTTCTCTGACCAATTTTATGATATTATCTTTTCCATCGATAATTTTTTTGATTGTTCTGTCTGATATCTTTTTTTTTAATTTTGCTGTGATAATCTTTGCAATACGAGTGTATTTGACAGATGTATTTGACTCTTTGTATCTAATAATCTCTAGTTTGTCATCGAATGTAAGTTTTATGTGGAAATTGTGGACCATTGATTTTTTCTAAAAAAAGAATTTTGAAAATTTTCGAAAAGTATGGAAAACGAAAAGTATAGAGAAATAGATTAGTAAAACTAGAAAGGCAGCAATTTTTCCGAAAAGTATAGAAAACGAAAAGTACAGAGGGTTTACTGTATTTATCATATAATAAGAAAAAGCATATCTAAAATTTAATTCTATAGGTTTATTTGATAATTTTTTTATTTTATTTCGAAAATATATTCCATATAATAAGAAAAAGCATAACTAAAATTTAATTCTATAGGTTTATTTGATAATTTTTTTATTTTATTTTGAAAATATATTCCATATAATAAGACAAATGCATAACTAAAATTTAATTCTATAGATTTATTTGATAATTTTTTGATTTTATTTCGAAAATATATATATCATATAATAAGAAAAATGCATAACTAAAATTTAATTCTATAGTTTTATTTGATAATTTTTTAATTTTATTTCGAAAATATATATCATATAATAAGAAAAAGCATACCTAAAATTTAATTCTATAGGTTTATTTGATAATTTTTTAATTTTATTTCGAAAATATATATCATATAATAAGAAAAATGCATAACTAAAATTTAATTCTATAGATTTATTTGATAATTTTAAAATATATTTGAAATTATTAACCAAAAAAATATAAATGTTAAATTTAAAATTATCAATTTAGATGTAGAATTATTTTTGAACAATGAAGGAGTTAAAAATGACAATTAAATATTAAATTGTTACTATGATGGTTAAATATGCATCAAAATAAATGAATTATTTGTTAAATTGAACCTGGTTATGTATTTATGTACTAAATAAATTTATTAAAGATTTTTTACCTTTTTTTTATGTAAAAATGAGCTAATTTAACCAAACAACAAAAGAGGAATTTTTAAAATAAATTGCAAGATGAGGATTTCCTCCATGAAGAACATGAAAAAATCTTATGTGGTTCAAAATACTTTTAAAACCAATCCCTAAATTAGTTTATTAAACAAATGGTAAAATGAAAATATTTTATGAAAACTATATGTATGATTCCTAAAAAAAACTAAATTTGAATCTGTATTCATTATTTTGAAAAAAAAATGTCTTTAATAGTTTATAAATATAGTAGGTCACACATTTGTACCTAATATCTTTATGTATTAATGAGTTGAATGAAATATGAAACAATTCCAAATTTATGTAGTAAAACCCTTTATTTAATTATACTTTTTATACAAATAAGTCACTTATATTTTTATTAGAAAATTCTAACAAACTGATTTCTAACAATTACAGCATAATCATGTATGCGAACGTCTAAATTCAAATATCATTATATGTATTTGGAATTAGAAATAAAGTAACAATAAATATAAAATTTTTTAAACATTATTTTACGTATAAAACTATTACAATATTTAAAATCGTATCCAATAAATTTAATTAGAATGCTGTTGTTTATATTACATATACATTTTTTTGAATCAAACATTATCATCTTTAAAATTTATTTAAAACTTCTTTCTAAAGATGTATGAAATCTTGATTATTAATATTTTTATGTGACTTTGGCATTTTGAATTTTCCTTAAATATTTTGTCCTTTTAAAACAATTCCAAAAATTATATTTGTTGAAAAATTTGAATCCAAATCTTAAATATTTCTTATCATAAATTCAAATATTATTTTAAAAATATCCCATCTCTTATTAGTTTCAATCTTTTTTTTTTTGAATTTTTTAAGGAAAATGCTTAACTTAAAATTATTTAAATTTTAAAATTTTAGGTTTTTTTAATTAATATTAATTATTTTAAAAATATTATACTCGGGTCGTTTTTTTTCTTTATCACTTTTCAGAACATTTTTTTTCATGATCCTTATTTTCAAATTCATTAAGTCACTATAATTAACCGATATTGAAGTAAAAACAATAATTATTAGTTTATTGCGATATAGCACTATTCCTAAAATTATAATTTTTAGCTTATACTTTTATAATCAATAATATACTCTTAACTATAACATTTGAAACGTATTGATTAAAATATATTAACAAAAATAATTTATAAATAACTAGTTAATTTATTAAAATCTAAGTGACTTTCTTATAGAACTTTAAATGTTCTGGTATAAAAATTTCGTTTTTAATCAGTATTTTATTCAATTCCCTATATAAAATTATAATAAATAAACTCTAATTTGTCATTTTTCAATTCAAGCTTTACATTCAATTCCTCAATATTTTGTAATAAAGTGTTCATTTTTCTTTCCATAATTATAAGATTATTAGTCTAAAATTATGTAAAGTTACTTTTTCTTCAAGTAAAACGATTTTACTTTCCAAAATTCTTACTTCTTCAGATTTTTCCTTTACCAAATTTATTAAATATGTATTGTCCTGCTATAAAAATATGTATATATTTACCGTCATAATTGATAATTTATCATTACTTTTACTTGATGAATGGATGCTATTTTCAATCGTTTTTTCAGTCTTTTTTGAAAATATAGATTCTTTTATAAATGATTAAATAAAACCTGGTTGACTCACCCTTTTAAATTCGTCAGAATTTATCTGTGAGCTATTTTTAGGGGTATTATGAACATAATCATTTATTTCGGATATTCTGATGTCAATATTTTTTTCATCCTTTTGTTCTACTTTTATCAAAGAAATTACTTTTTTTCCTTCTGAAGATGGATGATATTTTAACTGAAGAATATAAACTGTTTACTTAGAAACTTTCTTTTTTTCTCAGTATGAACTTCCATTTATGTACAATGAATTAATTTACAGATAATTAATGAATAAAATAAAGCTTTTCTTTTCACGGTCAAAAAAATTTGTTTCAAGTAAGCAAATCTGATTATTGTTTGATAATAATTATCACCCGATCGATATCACAGATTTAAATTTGATTTTTAATGTTTTGAGGAATATACTTTTTTTTCAAGGTTATTTTCTAATACGAAGTTTCCACAAATTGTGTAAATTTTTTATGAAATTAACACTCAAGTCGTTAATTACTTAATGGATAAATTTAAAAAGTCGCTGATTTTCCATGTACTTATAACTATCCTAAGAGGCTATTAATAATAATCTTATTAAACTTAAACTTAAAGTTACGATTTAATGATTATATAGTTTTATTAAATTTAAATACGTATATGATGGGCATTTCGACCAATGTCATTTTTACATTTAACTATTTACTTTTATTAAAAATATTTTTAAGGAATGAATTTTACATTATTCCATTTTGATAAATTACTTACAAACATCATAACAGATTCTCAATCAAAATATCCAATCATACCATATTATAATTATAAAAAATTAATACATACATTTTTTATTATTCTAAGATTTTTTTATTGGTATATGTAGGATAGCCTTTACTATAAATATTGAAATGATTCATTAAAACTCATAAAAGAAAGTTTATTGAATAATAACATAAATTTATTCTAATAACCATAATCATGTTAACGACATTTATAAGTATGAGGCTATTTATAAAAAATAGAGCATTTCAAAACTGTGAATCAAAAATTATACTTTTTGATGGGTTCATGGATTTAAACGTATCGAAAAAGGTAAACAAGCTAATCATTGATTGATGCGAATAAATGATATTTTAAAACTATCTTTTCAATCATACAAAATTAATTTTGTTAGGTATTGTAGATTAAAATGATTTTAATTAATGATTATTTATTTAAAATTTTATATACTTATTGGAGAACCAAAAAATAAAACCTTATGTTTTTAAAAAAAATTTAACAAATTTATTTAAATTTACATGAAAATTGAATATTTCATCTATTGATATAGAATTATATCTGGATTCCCTTTAGTGATGTATTTATGTTTCTTCATTTAGAAGAATAACTATATAGACAAATTTTCAAGAATCTATATAAATATTTTTATGAATGTTGATTGATCTTTTAAGAACTTTCGACCATTTTACACTGTAAGTCAAAACTAAAACTATCTAATTATTTAGTACTTGATACATCATCTGTTGCTCATTTTTTATTATTTTTGAATATTTTTAAATATATTTAAATATATTTAGATGAGTTTAAATGAGTTTAATAACATTATTTGATAAATTTTACCTAAGAAATAGCATTTATATAAGCAATTAGTATAATATCATAAATGAAAATTAGTAATTAAGAAAGTTTTTTAGAATTACCATTGAATCAAGTAATGAATACATATTAATAATTTTTTAAAAGGAAAAATCATGTTGAATCTCTAAAGATAATTTTTTAAAAGGAAAAATCATGTTGAATCTCTAAAGATAATTTTTTATAAGGAAAAATCATGTTGAATCTCTAAAGATAATTTTTTATAAGGAAAAATCATGTTGAATCTCTAAAGATAATTTTTTAAAAGGAAAAATCATGTTGAATCTCTAAAGATAATTTTTTAAAAGAAAAAATCATGTTGAATCTCTATAGATAATTTTTTAAAAGGAAAAATCATGTTGAGTCTCTAAAGATAATATTTCCAGAAAAATATTAGTGTGTTTGCATCAATACTAACATAAATCGTCTTCCCAAAGTTTCCATCAGGAAATCAATTTGGAAATTTAGCCAAATCTATTAAAATGGAAGTTTCTTATATAAGTTTCAGTTAGCTAAATAAATATTACACAATAGTTACTATTACTTGGAAGTCTTATAAGATGGAAAATTATTGATTGAAATTTTATATAATAAGGTATGTAACTCATTTTAAATAATATGCATAACTGATTCAATTATCAGAAAATTTCAAGCTTTATTTCTTTTAGATATATCTATCTAATATTCTTGCAATTTTTATTCATGTTGTTGTAACTTATTTTCAGGACCTTTGTAGCTATGAAAGTGAGAATTTTAAAATGACTGTAGAGTTGGGTTATATCAATATTTCTTTCAATGATTGATTTCAATGATTGATCTCAATGAGTGATTGCAGTTTATATAAAATAATTTTTCTAATTAACAACCATTACCTAGGAAAACAAAGCCAATTTAAACACTTGTTTTACATATATATTCACTTGAATTAAAAATTTGTAATTTTTTAATATCATTGACTAGTAACTTGAACCATCAAAAGTATTATGGTAATCTGATATTTCAATAATTTTTCAGATGCTTTTAACTCTTTAAAATCATAAGTTTGAAAATCTTTTATTTCTAATTAATAGTTTTAAGGATTCAAATCATCAAAATAAAGAAAATATTTCATTCCGAATATTAGTAACTTGTATTTTTTAAATTCTCTTAGACATTATGATTAGTTTTAGGACTATTTTGTTACATTAAAAAGTTGGATGATACATTGAAATCTATTGGATCATTGAGTATAATTCAACTTCTCAAAAGTTATTAAAAAATACACTATGAAAAACGATAGATTACCTTCCATATCTTTATATTCTGACATAAAAACAGTGTATTTATGTTAATTTGGTTTCTAGCTGCACAATCTAAAGCTATTATTATTTTTTACAAGACTAAGTTTAAGCACACCAAACAAATGTATAGAGGATTTAGTTTCTTCTAATATATCAAATTTTAAAAAGCTTAATACATTCAAAAATTTATTTTTCGATACTTCAGAAACTGTTTGGTCAAATAAAATCTCTAAAAAATGTACCCACTTACAATTGCTGCTAGTATTTTTCACAAGTTTTAGACAAAGTCTAAACTAAAATAATAAATTCTTTCATTCTTATTTAGTTTTAAATGTTGCCTAGCACAGAATATGATAGAAGAATTACTACCTTGATCTAAATACTCGATCAGTAACGTATAAAATCTTTCTTATATTACTTTACATTAATGATTAATTATGCACAAAATTTAAGTACCTTGATCTATATACTAGGTCAGTTACGTATAAAATCATTCTGATATTCCTCTAGATTAATGAATGATTATGAAAGAAGATTTATTACAGTGAAATTCTGATTTAACTAAAAATTATTTAATGAACGAAACAAAAATTTTTGCAATAATAATAAACACATTTTTTGTAGTTTTAAGGTTTTTTTTTAAGGAACGTAAAAAAAATGAATATGACAAAAAACAATCAAGAAGAAAAGAGAAAAAGTTATAATATGACCGAAAAAATACAAATATTTGACTTAAAAAAACAAAACCTAGGATAACACAAAACGAATTGAAGAAAACATTTTCTGTTTCTTAGGACATTAATAAAATGTTGATGAACGAAAAAAAAATTGTTAACACATGGGAACATGACAAAAAGAAAAAATATAGTTAAATTAAAGGATACAAATGTAAGAATTTATCGGGTTTTTTTACAATGCTTTAATGTCAAGCGATCCAAGAACCATGTAATTTCTGATGATATTCTTAATGAAAAAGCAATACTGATTGCAAACCATTTTGGTATTGATGGTTTCAAAGGATCAATTTAAGGATGCGAAAATTTAAAAAAAATGTTTAACATCATTTATAAATCAATTTCTGGTGAAGAGACTCTTTTTTTAATCAAGATGAATTTAAGAAAACATGGCTAATTTTCAAAAACATATTTAGTAAATATTCACCATCAGACGTCTTTAATTGCAATAAAACTTCTCTTTTTTTAAGGGTCCTTCAAAAAAAAGAATTGACAGTTTCAAAGGAAGATATTGCATCATGAAAGTTTCCAAAGGATTGTATTACAATAATGTTTTGTGGGTGCTTAACTAACAAAAAAATTGAACCGTAAGTAATTACTAAATCTAACCACGTGACTTTAACAACATTAATTTTACCAACGTGGGATTGGAATACAAAAAATAACAAGACGCTTTGGATCACCAGTACAATTTTTTATGAATGGTCGGAAGTATTGAATCAAAAAATACAAAAACAATCTAGGAAAATTATTTTGCTTCTTGATAATGTACCTGTTCGTGAAAAAGATTTACAATTTTTAAACATAAAAATTTATTTCTTTCCACCAGTAATAACAACAAACATACAGATTCTAGATCAAGCCATAATAAATTCGTTCAAAGCTAACTATAGAAAATTTGTTATGAGAAATTTTTCTTTGGAAGAAGACACAAATGAGTGTTACAGAACTGTTATAAAGGAGACAAAGCTTTTTAATGTTGTTAATTTAATTTTTGAATTATGAAATTCTGTAACCATTTAAACAATAAAAAATTGTTTTGAAAAAGCTTTAGAACACTGGAAAAAATATAAAATATCCCGAGTAATAGTAATTCACCAATAATGAGCAATAAATGGATCATCTGGACAAGCTTAATCTTGAATTTTCTACTCATTACTTCAGATAACATTGAATAAATCCAGCTTTTCAATATTTATGACGAAGAAAAAGAAAAAAAGATACCGGTAAGCTATAGCAGAGTAATATCTTATCTACTTGAAATTGAACAGTATATGATCGAAAATGAATGCACATATTTTGTATATTTTGAAAAAATTGAAAGCTGAAATTCTATAAAAATTAGAAATAGAAAGAATTCTTTATTAATTATATTTTTTAAATAAAACATTGATAAAAAAATCAGTTTATTACTTATATACGAATATCTCATCCTATTTTATATCAATTGTTTCATATAGTTAATAGTACTAGAATTCGTTCAAAATTTATATTTTTATGTTTATATAATAAAACTGTAATCCAATTAAAAATTTGTTGTTTTTTTACATTAATACTTAATTTTTTTAATTAATAAAAGATCCAAGTTTTTTTTATAAGTTTGTTATTTTTTGTTAACGAAAATGTTTTTTTTAAGAAAAGTGACGTTAAATTAATTAGACTTTGAATGTACCTCGATCTTAATACTAGATCAGTTTAATAATGATTCTTCCTGATAATACTTTACATTAATACAGTGAAAATATTCGTTATAGGTGTTTATTATGAAATTTGAAGCAGGGGTCTGAAAGAAACTTTATTTTTTTATGTTTTATATTAATAATGTTTATAGTAAAAACATTATTTTTAAAGTTAATATCCAATATATCCAAAACATAAAACTTCTTATAAACTACCCAAATGAACATATCTCCGATAAAAAAACTTTATTTAATAATTAATATTCAAATACATATATTTATATCCATAATAACGTAATCTATCTTTATAGAAGCGCTGGTAAGTGCCGATTTTGATCGCTAACAGTCAAGTTTGTTGGCCAAGAAATGCTGTACCAGTCCCACGTACCGGTGCTAGGTCGTGCAATGACAGGATATGAAAGTAGTTTGAACAAGTATCGGATGGACGAACGAATAGTCATGGCTCTATTTGATGCATTGAGTCATTTAATATGCAGGAGAATTCCGATAAACTGTGTTGTAGAAAACAATTAGGACTAAGTAATATTTGGAGTTAAATGTTCCTTTGGTCACACGTAATGCTTTAGGGCGTGATGCGTTGTAATGTAACAATTTTCCAAACTTATTAATAGGGTTGTATTACTTCTAGTGTAATTTTTACTTAGAAATTATTTAATGTGTTGTATGTTGTGGATATATATAACATTAACTATAAAAAATAAAGTTTCTTTCAGACCCTTGCGTCATATTTCATTATAAACACTATAAGCGACCATTTTGATCATAAACCAGGTCAGTTACAAATTAAATTTTTCTGATAATGCTTTTATTAATGAATAATTATGTAACAAAATTAATTAATTTGATCTAAATACTTGATCAGTTACATATTAAATCTTTCTGACAATGCTTTTATTAATAAATAAAAATGCAAAAAAATTAATTAACTTGACCTAAATACTTTATCAGGTACATATTAAATCTTTCTGATTATGCTTTTATTAATGAATAATTATGCAAAAAAATTAATTAACTTGATCAGGTATATATGAAATCTTTCTGATAATGCTTTTATTAATGAATAATTATGCAAAAAAATTAATCAACTTGATCTAAATACTTTATCAGGTACATATTAAATTTTTCTGATAATGCTTTTATTAAGGAATAATTAATTAATGCTATATGTTACATAGATAATAAATTAACTGTCTATATATAACTTTTTAATGTTGCTCTCCAATAAGCTTTTTGTGGCAAGAAACATAAACCCATATCCAACTATATTAGGAATCGCCTAAATGAGTAATTAAGAAAATAATTTATTATTCTTTTGCGTTGATTCTAGATGTTAAACAGTTTTCTTAATTATTTTAACATTTCTTATCACTCATCTATTCCTTTTACTTTTTATTGCTGATAATTTTTTTGTAAAAATATAGAAAGCATATGAATCTTTGCCAATAAAGAAATATCTTCCTGCTAAATCTGTTGAATGGTTACAGTTTTCTTTGAAATATATAATAGATTTGTCTTTAGAAATAGCATTATTTACTTTACAAATAGGCGGTGATAGAAAATATCCCTTAATTTCTTAATATAAAAGCAAATTTTACGATTGACGATCCTATTATTAAAACAAAGAATCACTATTTTGTTATATAAACTGTTCAAAGGTAAGAGGGTAATTGATTTAGAATTGTTTTCTCAATTTTACAGCACTAATACTGCATGGTTAATCCACAATAAAATAGTTGATTTACTTTTATCATATTATTGATTGATATGTCTTTTTTCTCTGTAAAATTGGAGTCTTTACTTTTTTTATTGTATTGAGAAATTTGGGACAATTCGACATTTATAAATCATACAAACTAATGAATGACAAAAAAAACTTTGTTATTAACAAAACAAAGATTTTAATTTTATTAAGGATGATGAGATTTCACTATTCTATTAATTTTACCATTCAAATCATTTTTTTTTGTTTTAGACAAAATATATATACCATTATATTTGTATTATTTTGTTCTACAGTATCAAATCTACTTTTAGGAATCAATTATATTAAATTTAAAAAAAAAAGATCAATTGAAAATGTATCATTTTAATATTAACCTTTTAAAAGAGTTTGCAGTATTTATGTTCTTGATTATATATACACTATTATTATAAAAATAACAAAAGCTAGTTTTATAAGAATAATAACATTTCAAGTTTATTTATATATTCTATTCTATAAAACTTTAAATCTGTTATTATTTATTAAATTTTAAACAAATAATATTGAAGAATCGTTTGTTTATATAATATTGGGAAAATGAAGATTATTATTTTAATGCTAAAGCCGAAAGAAATCATTATAAAAATGAAAAGCAAATCATTTGTTCAATACTGTCATAGAAAGAGCTAAAATTTGAAACTTACTTTAATGAAATCATTGATAGATAACAATTGTGATGGAATAATAGCTAACTTTGTAACATAAATAATAAACCATAATTTCATCAACATTTTGAATCCATTTAAATCAATTTTTTAGCATAATAAAATTTATCCATTTTTATTTAAAAATATGCTGTTGGATATATTCATATTTTTTATAAATACGTTACTACCTATGACTAAAAAAATTCAAAGATGCAGAAATCGCAGTATTTGAATCTCTTTGATAATAAAATAAATCAATTATTGAAAAAATTATATTTTATAAAATAAAAAATTTGTTAACTCCTATAAAAAGTAAATAATAAATATCTAATTCAAGTATAAACCTTAAATTATAATTAGGGCACCGTTTTTTCGGATAAAACCCGAATACTCCCGATTTTTACACCCCGAGTGACCTATAAAGTTTTTGGGTTTAAACTGATTTTACCCGCAATAATTTTATTATTCGTTTCTATTTTAATAATTTGCCCATATAAATGGGAAGAAAGAAGAAAACGATCGAAGACTGGCTGGATACACATGGAAGTGATTTT
>CAKKLC010005060.1:1348-19495 GCA_918559645.1 Ceratonova shasta | reverse complement strand
CTTTTTTATTGCAAAAAATATGAATTTGTTATTGATTTTTTATACTTGTTTTAATTTTATAATAATTGTTAGTCACATTCTAGGCAGCAAATTATTTAAAAAAAAAATATTTAGTTTTTATATAATATTTAATCAGACAGGTAATAAAAATTATCTTACTTTTTATCATTTTCCTATATTTGATATTTTGAAAAATATTATTTATGATAGTTAAAGCATGTTGATATATTTAATAGAAATTAAAACAAATCGTATTTTTGAATGAAAAATGAAGATTTTGCTTTTTCTAATTCGATTATATACATCTTTATATATAATTTTATTAGCATTTTTATCCAAATCTAAAAATCTTATTCAGATGCTGAAAATTTTATGTTCATAGTTTTTTACTTATACGAATTTATTTAATCAAAATGGTGTATAATCTCAGTAAATTACAACAAAGTTTAGATCTTTAAAAATATCTTTATTAAAAAATTAAGTCAATTCAAATGTATTATAATTTAATATAAGTATTATTGAACTTATCAAACATTAAATGATTTGCCTTTTTAGAATTTTATACAATCTTAAATTCAATATATTGTTAAATGGACCTTAATATTTTATTTTTAAATATTAATATTATCAGAAATCGGTTTGAAATATAATTGTATTTAAAACATAATAATTCTCATTTTAAAACCCTCCATTTAAATTTCTGTTTAAAAAAAAAATAATTATTAAATATATTGTAAACTGTCCTATTCAAAAAATAAACAATTTTGGTTCATCTAATATGAATTGTCAATACTGTATTCTAATTTCTTTAATGAAAAAAATTGAAAATTAATTTTATTTTGACTTTTAATATCAACATTAAATGAATAGTAAAGAAATTGATAAAATAAATTCCAAAATTTTATTGGGTTTTCCATACTTAAATCCAGGTCAAATAAACATATTAAAATACCATAGTATATTTTAATCAATTATAAATTCTTTATTTTGACACCTATTAACGTACTTAAGCATGTTGTTATAATACCCTCGTCAATTTTCACTACTTAACATATTAAATGAATTATTAATCTTTATAAAGAATTCATCCAACCCTTGACAATTTTCTCGCTTAACACTATTCTTAAATTGAGAAAAAATGTTTTCATTAGGGTTCAAAAAGGTGAATAAGCAGTTAATGGATGCAGTCTGTGACCATTTTCAATAATCATATTTTTAAAACCAGCAACTCTATGAATTGCAACATTATGATCATGCAGTATATTAAATTTTTATCTTGTAATGATATAAATAATTTACTCAGAAATGAAATGAAAGTTTGAGTTTTGAAAGCAAAGTCCTGGTGTATGTATAAAATAATTCCAAATTTGTTCATTGGGACACAAAGAGAAATATAATTTGATCTTAAACCAGGGACTACCTGCACTGCTAGAGTACCAAGCAATGACCTTCGTAATTACTCTCATACATAAATAAAACCCTACTTCATCCAAAAAAATAATATTCATTCCATTCTCTGTAATATATTTAACAAACTCGTTGCTATAATTTAATTTTATATCAATATTTTCTAAAGTGTTTCTACGTTTCGGTATTGCAGTAAACTGCTTGAATGTATAATCGAAATAGCTAAGTATTCTATCAACTGTTGATTTCTATAACTATGCCCCATTTAATATAAATATTTAAACATATCCTTAGTAACGTAATTTCAAAATCGTCATCCACTCATTGTAATATTTCTTCTATTTGTATTTTTGATAGTTCCTGATCAGGTCCACAACCGCCTATTCTAAATGTTTTGATCGTGCAAATTTCCTTGTGTCTGTTTAAAATGTTATTAATTGTTTTCCGAACACAATTAAACTTGTTTGCCATTATAGAAATATTATGCCCTTCATTATTAGCTTGTACTATTAGGTTTCTAACGTTTTTGTTTATTTATTTAACCATTAAAGGTTTAAACAATTCCTAGGATTCAATTTTGGGAAAGTGGAATTCGTGTTTGGGAAAAATGATAAGAATATCGTTATTTAATTCAAAAATAAGATTAAATTAATTAGCCGGATTTAAGTTTGGCAAAATGGGATTTAAGTATGGGAAACCCTATATAAATACCTCATAATTTGAACAAGTATTGAAACTGAGTATAAAAAAACTTTAGGTAGCAGTTGACTTAATACTTTAAGTACAAATTTAGTTATTAAGAATGGTTAATATTAATATTCTAATGTTTGAATAATGCTAAAAACATAATATTATGTCCATATAATATTAAAAATGGTTAATATTAAAATTAAATGTTTGAATAATGGTAAAAAGATAATATTATGGTCCATATAATATTAAGAATGGATAATATTAAAATTTTAATGCTTGAGTAATTCTAAAAAGATAATATTATGTCCGTATAATATTAAGAATGGATAATATTAAAATTGTAATGTTTGAATAATGGTAAAAAGATAATATTATAGCATATAATATTAAAATTGGTTAATATTAAAATTGTAATGTTTGAATAATGGTAAAAATATAATATTATGGTCCGTATAATATTAAGAATGGATAATATTAAAATTGTAATGTTTGAATAATGGTAAAAAGATAATATTATAGCATATAATATTAAAAATGGTTAATATTAAAATTAAATGTGGGAATAATGGTAAAAAAATAATGATTTGGCATACGTAAAATAAATTTTAGTTTTTACAATTACTAAAATACACTATTTTGAGAAACCTGAATATTTTTCAAGTTTTTCCAAACATAATTTGGACATTAATTATTTAAATGGTTAATTATAAAATATCTTATAAAAACTACTTAGTTTCTATACATAAAAGAAATAAATTCTTTTTGAAAATATTAATTAAATATTTATTCCTTAATGAAGAGGTTTTCAACCCTATTCCCGCCTCTTACTATTCGATAGAGATAGAATTTTTTTCATAAAAATTATTTTCAAATATGATTTATTTTTATTTATTTGGTTACAGATTTATTTTTTTTTGACTGTCGAGGTTTATTAAATATGTTCAATACTTGTCCTAACTTGTCTTGCGGCGAGCCAGACTGCTCTATTTACGCTAGCCTGGAATTGCTAGTGCTATTTGCACATCACACCTTGTATAAGCGGAAAACTCGAAGTGAAATAATGGAACTAAACGCCACTAAATGCCCCGATAAAATCCGAAGGCGCCAAATAACTCATCACAAACTCTGTGTTTTGGTAATCCTCATTTCAATTCAGGCTTTCGTGTACATTGCGTGATGCGCAAATAGCATTCCCTATAGGAAACCGCCTTGTTGTCGTTGTGATTGATGCCCTGTTCGGGTCGCGAAAGTTAGATAAGAGACATGTTTGTCAGACGAAACACGAATTCAGAGTTTTCTATAAAAAAAATTTACAGGCTAAAAGCGAGTTGAGTAATTTATTGTATTCATAAATGATGATCTATTAATAAACTATTATTATTGAGGAGATAGTTATAGTTCTTGTTGTAATATTTTTATGCATATAATGCATAATAGACTTGCGCTATAATATTATTATTATATTGTACTTAAATTCTTATTTTTTTTATTATTTATTTTAGCCCTGAAATGAGTGGACCAAGTAATAGAAAACGAACCCGTAATTTTAACACTGACTGGGAGATATTATACTGTTTCATTAATTTGAAAAATAAATGCGTTTGTTTTTGTGTGGTAGTAGCATTGCAGTGCCGAAAAAACATAACGTTGAATGACACTTTTAGACAAATCATAGCACTTTTAATGTGAATTATCCTGTTAAATCTGAAGTAAGAAAGAAAAAAATTTGTAATCTAAAATCAAGTCTAACAGTACAGCAGACTGTTTTCACTAGACATGTGGAAAATTCTATTAATTTCACTATTTCTTCTTTCAAAATATCTCACATGCTCGCAAACAAGAAGAAACCTTTCATTGATAAGGAGTTGTTTTAGGAACTATTTTTGACTGATGCCGATTGTTTTTTATGGGTTTTCTAACAATCATGAGATTGTCTCAGCAATAAAAGACTTAAAGTTGTCAAATAACACAATCACAAGAAGAATACATGCGATTTTAACAGACAAAAAAACTTAGTTATAAACTGACTTGGAAATATGTGATTGGTTCTCTTTAGAATTTAACAAGTCAAGAGATATATCAGACACCGCACAGTTAGCAGTTTTAGTTAGAATGGTGTTTAGTAACTTCATAGTAAAAGAGGATATGTTACAAATATTTTCCTATAAAAGGACAGACAAGGGGTGAGGAAATTTTTAATATATTCAATATATACCCAAGTCAATAAATATGCATTTGCTAAAGCTGTCTACAATAACCACTAATCGGGCGCCAGCAATGCTTGTTGAAAACAAAGGATTTATTGCCCTCTGCATGGAGGGTGATTCATTTTCTAACTTCATGTCCTACCATTGTATTATCCACCAGGATGTTTTGTGTTGTAAAATTTTGCCATTTGAACATGTCATGAAAATAGTTATAAAAATAATTAATTCTATTAGGACAGCTCCTTAGCAACACCGACTTTTCAAGGCCCTGTTAGAAGATACTCAATATAAAGAACATGATCTCATTCTGCATACTATAGTACGTTGGCATAGTAAAGGAAAGGTTCTTAAAAGATTTGTGTGTTTAATTGAAGGAATAAAAACATTTATAAACGATAGAAAGGAAAATAATGATGAACTAGTTGTCTCTGGCTCACTGATTGATTTGGGATTTTTCACAGATGTCATGGGAAAAACTGAATTCTTTTGATTTGGAGTTGCAGGGTAAAGACAAAAGCTTATCTGAAATGATTAGCTTTGTAAAGTAATTTTAAGCTAAATTGAATTTGTTGATAGACATCTGCAGATCGATTCTCACGTGCATTTTTTACATTTAAAAAAATGTAAGGTGGCAATGAATTAAATGGGACATTATTACTTTAGCAACTTCCAGATTTAAAAAATAGTTTAAGAGTGATTTTTGCAGTTTAAACATATTAAGCAAATAGTTTCCTTCTGTATCAATCCTTTTAAGTGCCAAATAAATTTTATAAAAAATAGCCGCATGTATTTAAGATTCTGTATTAGGTAAGACATAAGAACTAGAGTTAGAAATTTTGGACCTTAAGAATGATATTTTGCTAAAATCCTTAATATCAGAGGAATTTTGGATTACAGTGAATTAAGAAAAGTTCCCATTGTTGAATTAAGCGGCATATAAAATTAAATCATTTTTCGGTTCTACATATTTATGAAAATCATTGTTTTTAAACATGAAATTAATAAAATCAAGAAATAGATCTAGATTCACCGATGAGTATCTTTATGATTATCTCCTAAGAGGATTATCGTCATACGCTCCAAATTATGAAGCTCTGGTCAATTTAATGCAATTTCAAAGATCACATTGACTTTATTATATTTTTTAATTAAATGTTTTCTTGGTATTTGTATGTTTTGTTTACTTTATTTACGTTTTGTAAATACATTTCTCTGTGTGTATGCAATTAGAAAAAAATGCGAAATATTTTTATTATTTTGAAAAATTTTTGTTTATTATATATTAATACATTATGACTATAAGAAATCTAATTATGGGAAAATGACAAGTCAAGTAAGGAGTTTCTTGATTTAAAAAAAATGTAGCCCGCCGTTCTACAGGTATTTTAGAATTTTCTCTAGACTAAAAAAATGTTGGACCATCTGCATTCATGAAACATGTAAATACTATTTTTTAAAATTTAATAATTTATTTCATCAACAAAATTACTTAATACTTTATAGATATATTGAAAAGTAATATTTAAACTATTTATTTCAATAATTAATTGATTTTTTTTAAATTCACTATTATTATTATTTCAAAATAACATTTTTAAAATGTTTTTGATTAATATTAAAATACTATAATATTTAATTTATATATTGACAAGCATACAGTATGTTAAGAAAATATTGGATCACTTATAGGACAGTGTGCGGATCGTTTTAAAAAAAAATGGGTGTATAAGCACATTTAGAAAGTGTATATTTATGGGTAAGTTTTTTTTAACAATTTTAGACACAATTATACTATGCTATGCAGGTATTTTGAAAAATTCAACAAAAATCAAAACTTTATTTTTTAAATCTAATCAATTAAAAACAATTTTTCCTGCATAACTTTACATTAAAAGACACCTTTTTAGGCCCCAAAATGAAACAACTTTCAGAATTTCAAAGAACTCAGATAATTTTTCTTTTCCAGAGTAAGGTTTTGCAAAGAAAAAGTTGCTGAGAAAATGAAGATAAGTTAAAGCGCTGTCTCTAGAACGATAAACAAATTCTTTAGCTCATAAAAAGAATAATTGTAGAGCAAAGAAGATTAATAGTGGTGATTTGCGGGTGATAATGAAAATTATTGACAATGAACCAAAGACATCCCTTTAAAGATGACTGGGAATCTTGTAAGAAGAACAGAAAAAAAAGTATGTATCATTTTACTGTAAAACACGCTCTAAATAACCCTGATACTTTTACTTATTCTCCTATAAATAAATGCTTTTATCAATAAAAAATATTTTAGCAAGGATAGAGAAATCAGACGAATTCAAAAGTATGTTAGAAGAGAGTCCTTAATCGATAATTTATCTGATGAATCTAAATTTAATATTTTTTTATTCTGATGGGGATGTTTCTGTGGAGAAAACCTTCAGAAGGCATTGATTTGAAAAATTTAGTTTGTATAGCTGAATATGGAGGAAGTTCGGTCATGGTATGTGAATTTTTTTCATACTACGTTGTCCGTAATCTAAAATTTATAGAACCCAAGCTGGATGAAAAATGTATGTTGATATTGTCTCTAAGAATCTCAAGGATTCACCATCAAAAATGCGATTAGATGACTAAATTTTTAAATAAGATAATGACCCGAAACATACTACAAAGGTAGCAAAAGAATTTTTTTATAAAAAAACAATATTATTTGACTTCCTTGGACAGCCTGATCGCCTGATATGAATCCAATAGAAACTTTGTTGGCCTTAATAAAGTAAAAGGTGAGCTTGTTTAGGTCAAAAAATTAAAATGACATAAAAAAATATACTAAAAGAGTGGTACCCAATAGCAGTAGAAAGATACCAAACATTTGCTATTAGCTTTAAAAAAACGAGCTGATATGATTTTGGAGGCAAAGGGCTTCCATATTAAACATTAAAGAGTATTTAATTTTTAAAACTAATTTTTTTCATAAAAAAAGACTCAACTTCCAAATGAAATATAATAACCGCATAAAATTAAGTTATTTCGTGTAAAAATTGCTCTTATTTCGATATATACTTCTCTTTTTCAATGCATTTTTATGAAAGATTCGCAACGAGGGATCCGTTTTTTTATTATCATACTTTATTTATTGATATTTATTTTTTTTAAAGCAGATTGAAAGAATTATAAAATTTAAAAAAATCTGAAAAACATATTTGTTTATATTTTATGATGATTTACACATAACTTGCTATATAATAGTACAAATTAATGCATATTTCTTACACTAAATAATAATTAATTAAATTTGTAGTGTTTTTAAGATGATCATTATATTTTAATAAATATTTCATTATTTTAAAATTATTTTTATTAAATTTCTCGGACTTGTGGATAATAGTAGGGTAAATACTCTTTTTTTAATTATTAAAATCTTATTATACATTAAAACATGTAAATATGTCCAAAAAATTGAATAAATATTGATTTTTATTATATTTAGTATTAAAAGCTATATAATTAAGTAATTTCGGTCATTCGGTGTACAAGAATTAATATATCGTGACCCATTAAATCCCGAAAAAATATAAAAAAAATAGAGGAATAATTCAATAATAATTCTTGAATAGTGTATAAAGCCTTCTAAATCTAAAATATAGGTTCGTGTGTCTCTGTTTTCCCTTTCGCATAAAAAGTTAATCAAATCATTGTACAGTCCGACGTAATTTGCTTTTCTTCTAATTGTTTCACCATTCGTAAACATTAAATATTTTTTAATGGCTACATCTATCTTCTTGTTTTAATTTAACATAAAATTTTTAAAAGTAAGGTTTAAATTACTAAAAGAGAACCTAAATGTATTATGCCCGCCTTCTATAGCATTATTCGTTATTGGAACATGATTAAACAATCGAGCGCGTGAATTCCAAAGCTTAACTGGATATAATATATTCCCAAGGTATTGCTTAATTCACTGCCTATATAATATGTAAAAAAATCATTATAAATTTTGCTTAAGACAGGTAGAAATCTATCATGCAATTTACAAATGGTGAAGGTGTCCAGAATTTGTGGAATCTAAATAAAGGAAATTCCTATAAGTGATTTAGTGAATAGCCTTTAGTTTCTATTGTTACTATAGTTTACTTTTAAGCAACCTTCATTGATTTTTTTTCACAAGTTCTGACCCAAATGAAATAAAATTCCTGGTAAATTAGTATTGGAAAAGCATTCTAAAATGCATTTATTGCGCCTTTTTCAAAATCGCACAATAATATCCCTGGATTTAAGCCATGGAACAATCGAATCAATAAAATTTAACATATTTTCATGTTTGCTGCTTTTTATATACAATGCAGCATATTTTACTGCAATTACATGTTGACCGCTAATAACGCCAATATTATATACTTGTGTAAATGCAAATAAAATAACTGCAAAGGTATCATCAATGCACCAAACAGCACTGTTATAAAGCACATATGCTAGAATTAATGAAAAAAGTAACACTATCCCATCGTATTAAGGAAAATCTCCATGATAATCAGGGCCATATTGATACAGTCTCGTGTTTTTAAAGGTAGAAACCATTTCTAAGGTTAATTGAAAATGTGAGATGGATATGTTAGATATGCTGTTTTAACAATTCCTGTGGTATAGAATCATTTGAGCAAATTCGTCAGCTGATCTAACATGTACCACTAGGCTCTTGAACTGTTTTCAAGTACATTAGTAATTAATTGTCTAGGCCCAATAAGAGTATTCTCAGATGCCACTTTGATTGAGTTTCTAATCTTTATTGCTGCTAATCGTCATAATTTTCACCATGGTTATAGTTTATTTTAGCCGTTATGATTTTCTCCTCCTGGTAATTTATGCTGGTTACAGCAGTGCCTTTACATGCAGTATTTTTGCAAATCAAATATATTTTCTGCCCACTCTTTTCCCTTTAACATACATGTAGCCGTTATGTGCTATCATATTTTTTCCTCTATCGGATTTTATAATTTCCATTTTAGGGCTACAGCCGGTAAGAAATATTATATTAAATTCGTTTAGTATAAATAATCTTTGTGCGTCGATCAATATTTAAAACTATCTTCTAAAACTAAAGATTTTTAAACACCATGGTAAGCTATACATAAAAATTAATTGGGTAAAATTAAAAATTAAAAAAACTTTTTTTCAAGTTAATAAAAATAAAATTACCTAATTAAAAACCAAGTATTATGAAAAGTTTATTATAGATTTTTTTTCCTATTATTTTTCGTGATTTTTTTTCGTATTTTATTACGAGATTTTTATTTCGGGATTTTATTTCGGGATTTTATTTTAGGATTTCATTTTTTGGGATTTATTTTTTGAGATTTTATTTTTCGGTTTTTTTTTTCGAAATTTTTTTTTTAGGATTTTAATGGGATACAGATTATTTCTGTTTGTAACGGCCTTATAAAAATAAGTGATAGATCATGTGCTTTTTGCGATGGTAAGCTAAATTTAGAAAAAGGCAAAATCAGGTTCGGATTAAACTTAAGATTACGATGTAATAATCAAAGATGTCGAAAAACTGTTTTAGTCTTCAATAATAGTATTTTTGAAGTAGGAAACTTAAATATCAAGACAGCTTATTACTAAATGATATTTTATTGAAATAGATGATGAGTAAGAGAAACAGCAGAAGAAACAGATAATGAGGTGAACTCGATTGCTTCTTACTTCAGAAAATTTAGAGAAATTATTTTAGCTGATTGGAAAAGTGCTAATGTTCAATTGAATGATAATGTCGATAAATATAAGGTCCGTCAAATAAACATTTTACGTTTAAAAAAATCAAGGCTAAGTACTTAATGAGGCAAAAGTATTGGTTCATAGGCAGTTTTACTAACTAGCAAAAATTAGCAATTAGTCAGCAGGAATAGTACCTGCAATATTTTACTAGCTTTTAATTTTGTTTTATTTCAGTTGGCAACCAATCAACTAGAGGCACCAATATTTTCATGGTAAAAAAATTATTAATGTTGATGTTAAATACTATAGTCTTGTTAAACATCAGTTTAAGTAAACTAAACATAACACTAATATTAACAAAGTCATACACAGCGTAAACATTATGGTCACCCGGTTAAACCTCAGATATAATATATCACCAACAGTTTAAATTAATTTATTATTCATACTCATAAGTCTAATACATCATCTCGTCATCACCATGATTATCCTCAGAGTCTGAGAACAAGGTAGATCTGGTTGTTAGTTTACTAGCTCTAGCTTAAAACTTAGATCTTCTGCAGCGATTTCAGGGACTGTTCCAAAGTTAAATGCATGGAACTGGGTCAAAGTGATCCAAATCTCTAATTTTTAACATGATGATGAAAAAGAATTATAGGGTTTAGTCCATCAGTCTATTTAATTAGTCAGTTTTAATTTATTTGACTACATCAAATGGTCAAGAATAAGATACGTAGAGCCATGAGAATTTGAAACATCTTTGTGACATGTGGCTCTATTAAGATCAGATATTAAAATGTTTTTAGTGTCACTTTTGCATTTCTTTTCTTGAAAATTATTCATATCACATCATTCATTTCAACCTTTTCTAATAGTATTCCTTGTTTTGTAAGAAAATTGTTAAGGCTATCTAATTAAAAAAACAATTTTACCAAACCTAAACTCAGCACCTTCCTTGATAAATTCAATACAAGATTAGACAATAACGACGTTGGCTGACTAAATCAAATCTTTTTCTTTGTCATCAAATCTCACCTTCAGGATTATAAAAAAAACATTCAAGAACAAATTCTTTTGTGCATTAAATTCATCATCATCTTTCTTGTCAAGAGTCAACTTATTTTGAAGAAAAATCAAGTTATAACCTCAAGTTTACATCAATGTTTCAAGTAGAGTAACCTTGTCCTTTATTTTTTTAAAAAAGATGTCTGCTATTGACGCATCTTGTTTTTAGAAATGAGCTGAAAGTTCTCCACATACGCTAGGATAATCCAAAAGAAAATGTAACATTTCAATAACATGTGAAAATACAAAATAATTACGCAACCTTCTGCTCGTAGCAAGTTAACTTGTTGATACATTAAGTTAGTCCTGCTAGTGTTTACTATAATGACTTATCAAAGAATCATAACTGACAGTCATATTTTTAACACCCCTCTTTAAATAGCCAAACCAACTTGTGCCTCTAAGTCTTAATGTCAACAATCGTTTTTTATATGCTGATGTTGCACACGCAATTAATTGATTTAATTGCACGCTACTACAGTGGTAGAACGTATATAAACCACTGACTAAAGTGTCCACCTTTCTGTATAGAGATTTAACTGATGCTTTTACAATGTTTTGATATGCCAACTTCAGACGATGAGCAACACAATTCGTTGCATTTACATTTGCTCTTATTATAAATACTTTTAAAAAATATAAATGACACCATTTTGTTCATGGTAAATAACTGTAGCTCCATCTGTGACTGTGCCTACTGTCATAGCTTTCAAGCTATTGCAAACTAATTGTTAATGACTTTAACAATATAATTTAAAATGTTTTAAGCATCTGGTGTTGTGATATGCTTCAGTGCAATAAATCTTGTTTGACTTCACCACTTTTCGCTTATTTTGCATACACTAGTTAAAAGGTTTTGATGCTACCATCTAATGACCTATTAGTTCAAATCAAAATGATACGTGCACTCTTAAGTGCTTCGAAGATGTTTCCTAGTTGATTTTTTGCAATATAATTGCAAGATGTAAAGGCAGCATCAGAATTTTAATAATTGTGTCCCAAGTCAATACTTTTACCTTGAGGCAGTTTTGACAAACATATTATATTTTAAAATTTAAAATCTGCTTTTGATCATACGTAGCAGTTTTGAAATAGACAACTTTAGCGAAGCATATTGCATAAGTTAAAAGATATCAATATTTGTTCTTACTTAGAAGTACCCGAACTTGATTTTTAGCCTGGTATAATTGCTGTTTTTTATATGATAAAAAGATGTCTGATGAACGTTGACCGATTCTAGTTATAATTGTTAAACCCTGTAACAAAAGTGTCAGTACTTTCGTAGTTTTTACACACTTTGCAAAACATTCTTTTATCAATATTGCTTAACAATTACCATTTGTTTTCGTTTACCACTGGTTATTTCCTAACAGATAATCATTTAAAATCTCTTTTCATCATCGTCAGCCACCCAATTTTTGTCTGCAGAGGTTGCGATACATTAAGAAATTTCGAAGTGGTTTTTTTTGTTTCACTTTTACTTGAACTACTTTAACACTTAACAGTTGACTATCGCAAGGAAATAACGATAATTTTAGGTACACGGAAAATGAGAGATAATACAGTACTAATACATTTTGTTGATTACTTTCGTTTACATATAAAATCCTGTTTTTTTTTATTTTTATTTTGTAGCATAATTTACAAGGACGTTATAAACATGTATTAATGCATTTAGAAGATCAATAAAAATTAAAATTCTTGCAAAATACGATGGACACACGCTGAAAATTCTACTAATAATTCCGACGAGTAAATAAACCAGTTCTACTATTATGACTGCTAATTTACTATACTCAATCTAGTGGGTGAGCATTAAATCGGAACAATTTTTATAGCTATGATAAGCAGAACACCGTATAAAATTAAATTGATGATTACTAAAAGAATAACAAAAAAAGTTTGCCACCATTTCAAGACCTCAAATGCTAAAATCGTATCAACAAATTATACTGATAAATGATAATAATATATTAGTTTAGATGCAAAAGGATTTTGCATAAAACTGTAAATGATAAACAAAAATTTGTAAATAGTAACGACAGATTGATTCACACAAACAAGATTGAAAGATTATGGAAAAATCTAAATTGGAGTCTCAAGAAAAATTTACAAATTGATGATGTAAATATTTGTGTTTAAGAATTTTAATATATTTATAAACTAAAATTGAAAAAGTTGGTCTGCTATGTATGATTCATTAGTTAATGCAATAAAATCTTATTTCTAATATGATTTTATTGAAAATTTTCCGCCAAAATTCATACATTAAAAAGATTTTTTATTAATAAATTTACCAAAAATACATATTTAAAAATAAATTTTCTACTTTCTAAATCTGCTAAAAATTTTTATTATCAACTTTACTAGATCAGATACTTATCCTTAATAGTTAAGAATAAAATTACTTAGGAAGAGATATAACGAAAATTATGCATTAAATTCTTTATAATTTATTAAAAAGTATTGTTTACGGAATTTAAATTTTTAAAATAAATCAATATGCAATTTTCAAATGGGGATAGTTAAAAATTAATTTTACTACTGATAAATAGATTGAATATAACAACCCACTTAGCTTATAATCCTTCGTTTCTTATATATACGCCTAAATAAAAAACTTGTAATCACACGGTGCATTAATTAATTAAATATTATAGGAAAGAATTGTGAACTAATTTTGAAAAATCAGTTATTGACAAAACAGAAAATTATAAGTAAGTTTTTTAAACAGTTCATAAATTTTCAATTATTTACCAAAAAAAGGTCTTTATGGTTTCCAAACTTCTTTTTTTATCAAAATAAATTTCTTGTCTTACAAAGTATCCAAACAAGAGAGTATCATGTAAATCTATTGTTTGTAAATAGATTTAAATAGGCAAGAAAATGATCAAGTTAATTTAGTATTTCATTCTAATATATTCTTTATATATATTATTCAATATTTGAACTGCTATTTTAATCATGATATCTATCTATATTATAAAGGCGTTGAAGTTAGCTTAGAAAGATAACAGAATGTGTAACTACAATTTTTGTTTTAAATTTTCTTTATTAACATATTTAACGATTTTTTAGACCGTTTTAATATCAGCTCTTTTGATAATTCAATAAATATTTCAGTAAATTCAAGGTGTAATCTGGTATGTATATCATCAATGAATCTTATTTTTTTATTAAAATTTAGAATTCAAGTGAGTCTTCATTATCATAATTTATTAATGTACTTTTGTTTAGCATGAATAGTTGTTTGATTTTTCAATCAAATATATTTTTATCACTATCAGTCAAATTCGTGTAATGTCTAAATTTTATGTAATTTTAATATTTTTGATGTTCTAATCTTAAATTTTTGTTATTAACGTCATATTATATTTTTATATATTTAAATCTGTTTTTTTACAACACAATTCATTAGAAAAAAGATTAAAAGATTTAACCATTCTTTTATGTGATTCATCAACATCTTATGATTTCATGTGAGACACAACATCATATACAGATCTTTTCTGGTTAAACGACTCTCCTATATTTTTCAAAACTTAAATAAAACAAACAAGGAGATCTGGGTTAGAAACCTTATTTGACTGTTCAAAAATTTACATTTCAAAACTATAATGTTAAAAATATGTACCAATATCATTTTCTTCTGGTATCTATTAGATTCTTTATTAAATATTCCTACAAATTTATACCATACAAAAGAGTTTATGATAAATTTAAAATCTTTTATGAAAATTAGAACTATTCTGTTTAGATTTTTTTAGGTCAAAATGATTATTACTATATACTGAGCAATATTAGTAAACCAAAATATTATGAGGAAATTATAAACGTAATATTTGTTCATATTTAGAAGGTATTTTTAGTTCGTTATAAAGATAAATACATTGAACCCTCTCTTTAACAGAACCTCTTAAATACTGGCTTTTTTGGATTAAATCAGGTTTTTTTTTGTGTATCATTTAGTTTAGTTTACGGTGTCCGAATATCGAAATTACACGATTCTTTAATATCGAATTTTTTTTTTGAAAAAATGACCCCCTAAGATGAAGCAAAATTCTGTAGAAAGGAAGAGAAAAGATTGAGTATGGAAGAAAAGAAGGAAATTGTTGATTTTTATAAGGAAAAACCACACTTTCTACAAAGATATCTGAGTGAAAAATACAAACACCAATTTCTACAATAAGTGGCATTTTAAAAGAATCTAACTTCTTTGCAGAGAATGATTGTAATAAAAATAGCAAAAGAATAAACAACCACTTTACAACACAGATATTTGACCACCAACTATTTGAGTGGTTTAATCCTAAGAGAAGATGACAATGTACCATTCAAGATACTAATCTGCAAGACATGGTTTTGGATTTGGCCAAAATACACGACGTTAAAGATTTTAAGGCATATAATGGTTATATTCAAAAGTTTAAAGCCCGGCATAATATTTCAAGTAAATTCATAAAAGAAGAGGCCACTCTCGTCGATTAAGATCTCTTTGCGTCTTTAAAGAACAATATAAAGAGAAAATAGAATCGTTTGAACTTAAAAACATTTTTAACTGTGACGAAACAGGATTCTATTTTAAGTGTACACCAATGAAAACTCTTTGTTTAAAAAATGAAGAAAAGATAAGCGGTAAATTTTCTAAAGAACGTGTTACGATATTTTTTTGTGTGAGCATGGTTGGTAAAAAATTAAATCCACTTTTGATAGGAAAATCAAAATGTCCTACAGAAATTAAAAACTTGGATTGGAACAATATTCCATTAATATACAAATTAAACAAAAAAGCCTGTATGAATCTTAAGATTTTCAAAGATTAGCTCAATAATTTAAACGAAAGCATGAAAAAGAACATTATTAAAATATTATTGACACTAAACAACGCACCTGTGCATCCTTTTGATGTTGAATACAGCAATGTTGAGCTTTTATACTTCCCACTCGGTCTTACCTCTATGATACAACTTTTAGATCAAGGAATTATTAAGTCCTTTAAAACTCTTTATAAAAGAAGGCTTAACTAAAAAATGAATCAGATATTAGACACCAATAATGAAATAAAATACCATGAAGCTGTCAAAACCTTTAAAATAATCGATTCATTGAAATTAGTTCTCGAATCTTGGAGCAATGTCGCAGAGGATACTATAGCACAATTTTTTAGGTTTGCTTTTGAAAATGCAATGTTGGTTAGCTGTGAGCATCATGAAGAATGTCGATAATGAAAACACTTCTAATTTGACTCTTCTGCCTTTGATATTAATACAGATGACTCAATATTCTTAGAAAAAGTCAAGAAAGAAATTTCTAATTAAGAAGAAAAAGAGGAATTTGAAGAAGAAAAAATACACGTAAGAAAAAGTAACTTTATCTCATTTGGATGCTTTAAACCACGTTGATGATCTCGAAGATTATGTCTTAATATACTATCCTGAGGATCTTGAGTTGATTTATTCTTAAAATAAAAAACTACTTAAAAACAAATCTGAAAGACCTATAAATTTACTTGATTTTTTCGGAAAGAACAAATAAACTACTATTGGGCATTTTTTGTGTATATTTTTATAAATCCGATAATTCTTTAATACCGGAAAATCAATTTTTGGGTAAAGTTGGAATCCGATATTCCGATGGAATACTGTAGTAATTTTGTTTGTATATATCTATAAAATTATTTTTTTTAACTAAATTAATAAATGATTCTTGTCGATACTGAAATTTTTTAATTCTCATTATTCTTGAAATATCGATAATATGCCCTTTTGATTTTCTTTGTAAAAATAGCAATTTAACTCTTTAAATATGTAATAGTTATATATAGAACCATAATTAAATACTAATATAAATTTTTCTTGTAATGTATTTAAGTTTTTATGAAATAATTCAGTAAAACTATGTATCGAAAAATATTATTACTGGATAAAAAAGATTTTTTAATAAAATTGTAAATAGATTTTTTAATTTGAAGGAAAATATTCATTTTAACTGTGTTTCTAATAAAAATCTAAAGAATAGAGCAGATAAAACCTTGTAGTTAAATTATTTTAATAATATATCACCATATAGCAAATTAGAATGAATAACTATAAAAAACTATTGAATTATTTGATATTTATATTATTAACAACAATGGAAATAGATTGTAAATAGCTTCTTTAAAAAGAGTCATTTTATAATATTAACAAGAATTCAAATACAGTAAACCCTCTGTACTTTTCGTTTTATTTTTTCGTGAAAAAATTTGTAAATTATAGAGAAACAAAAAGTATAGAATTTGAAATTTTACTTTTTTATTAAAAACTTCAATATCCCCTCCATTTCATTGCCTCTTTTCTTGATCTAGTGATCCACTTTTTTAATCATTGCTTTTGCTTCTATATTGAAGTTTTCATCTTCGTCAAAGTACCTTGAAAGTATTCGTATAGCACCTTTTTCCTCTTCAAAAGAGATTTTCTTCGGTTTAAGAGTACTATTAGTATCACAAGGTTGATTCTCGTCACTTTCTAATTCTGATTTATCAATAGTTTCATCTTCCAGAATAACGTCATTATAATCATAATTGAAGCCACAATACTCTGTAAAACTGAAAAAATCGACAAGATCATTGGCTTTAAGATGAGATTTATAGTCATACTCATATTTTAAAATTTCTTCATCAATTTCTAAAAAAATTTTCTCCTTTTCTTGTTTTTCATTCTTTTTATCCCATTTACAATGTTTAAAGCAGTTTTTTGATTGTTTTTGATGTTATTTTATCCCAGGCGAGATTACCATAAACTGCAGCATCTTTCAAATTTATGCCTTTAAAAACAACTTTAGCAGATTTTCCAGCCTCTACCGCTTCAAAAACATCGCTCAATTTATAGCTATTAAAGTATGACTTGAAAGATTAGATAATAACCGCGTCAAGTGGCTGTAGAAATGAAGTTGTGTTATGCGGAATTAAAATTATCTCCATGTTTTTAAGATTCAACGTTACTTTATGTGATGGGCAGTTATAGATGAATAAACATATCTTTTTATTTAATCTTAACAATTGATCATCCCTCTTTAGCAAGTATTAATTGAAAATTACTGACGTCAC